>JAPKLX010000469.1:0-56326 GCA_026898415.1 Leonotis leonurus
TACTTGGCTAATTAAATCCAATAAATTCACATTAGTCATTATATTCAATCATTATCTCAAATGTCATATTAAATCAACCAAATAAAATCTCTATATATAAGTTTTAATCATGCCCTTTTCCTTGATAATTAGAGATCTTAATGTAAGAATGATTCTATCTTTAATCTCTTGATTTATCCATGCTTAATATTGCTTAATAAACTCCAATGCATCATCACTTAATCCAAATAACATCAACATATATATATATATATACTTAGAAACTCAATAAACTAACTAAAATTTTGAAGGTTCATTTCTAGTGCTTGAAAAATTCTAAATAAATTATTCTAGACATTATTCATACCAATAAACTCAAATATGATCTCAATTTAAACAAATAAAATCAAAATCTCATAGGATCAAATAGGGAAATTTTCGGTCCATATAGTGAAGCATGGAAAGTTGGATTTTTGATCTAATTTCTTGTTCTAATCATGTTTATTGATCTCTAATGATACTTATTCATGCTCAATTCAAGCAAATTCATACAAATTCTAATAATTCAAATTAGGGTTTATGTAAAGAATTTAGGGAAATCAAATTAACCATCATTTCTTGAAATTCTTTTCAATATCTTGCTTAAAACATGCATTTCTATCTATTTGCTACAACATAATTAAAAATCAAAACCATTTCTTTAACAAGCTATGGGGCACAAAACTATCATGGATGAAAAGATAAATTTCCATAAATTTTACAAACTAAAGATGTAGGGATGATAATTATTTACCTCAAATATGATTTCTTCTTGAAATTTAGCACAAACTTAGCTTAATATTTTGATTATTGGAGGAAAAAATTTTCGGTTATGGTGGTGATGAAGTGGGCGAAATTATGGAGGTGAATAAGGTGGATGATGATAATGAATAGTTGGTATAGTCTTACTTATAAATTAAGTAACCAATTTCCTAATTAAATAATTAATTTATCAAATTTCTACTTTTCTCTAGTGGCTTCTAGAAGCTTCTAGAGTCTTCTTTTTCGGGTTTTGAGATATTAATACTGGATGATTCGTCTCGACACCTAGAATCCACTGGTTTAGACCGTTCGTGATTTGGAGTTCGTTTGAATAACTTATTCAAACTTTAAAATACCGAATAAATTTAACTGAATAAATTCTCTTTACAATAATATTTTTCTAATAAAATTTTCATAATAATTTCTTCTATATATATTATAAATTTAGTCATAAATTGTAGATATTACTACAGCTGTCAAATTCTCAAACTGGATTTTAAACGAAAACTTATTTAATTATTGCTGAAATATCAATAATTAATTATTATTCTCTGTATCGTCTGTTTACTGACTTAATGAAATTTCTAATTCCATTTTTCTATATTATCCAATAGATAAAAATTTTCTCATCTGAGGGGTACGCTTCATCTGAATTTATTTTGCCTCAAACCCCTTTCTTTCATTATTAATATGGAATTAATAAATTCCATTTTGTTTCTTAACTAAATAATTAAAATTCTTTCTTCTAAATTATCTAATAAATTTTTCAAGCTCTTCTTAATCTCATAAATATTATTTCTTAAGGATGCAATGCTCTAATTAATATTTAATCACACTCTAATTACTGCTACATTATTTTGGGGTACTACATCAAGGAAATCAGTCTAGGATCAGACGTAATACAAGAAAACAAGCTGTCTATAACTTGCAACAGATTTGAAGAGTTCAAAATGAAACCTGGAGAAACCATTGCACATATGATGCATAGGTTTACAGAAGTTCTCATAGATAGTGCAATGATTGACAAGAACAAATATTCTCAACGAGAGAAGAATATGAAGGTCATTGAACTATTCCTGCAAGTTGGGAAATCTAATCCGCCATGCATCCTATGATGCCACAGTTCAACTCTCTAACTACTGAATCTCTTTTTGATTTATTAACTAGAAATGAATACGAAATGAATACACCAAATACAAACTTTTCAGTTTACTTGGTTAGTTAACAGAGAGTCCAAGCTATTCTTAAATAAGAAATTGCTCGGCAGATGACTAACCAGATCGATAGCAGGTCAATCCAGATTTCTCTCTAGTGTAGATATTTAGACAATAATAAGAGTGATCTTATTACTTTCTAAGTATTGAGTGTGTGTGCGGAATAATGGTGGATTTAGTTGGTGCTCTTGTTTAGAAAACCTTAATGATTTAATCAGATCGTTAAGCAGGTTGATTGAAATGCAGACTATATGAACGTGTAAGGAATTAGAATAAATAAACAACTGAAAGTAAATATGCAGAAAGATAAATCCCTACGTCCACGATCTGATCAAAACTAGATCAGATTATCCACTACTAGGATACTCTTCTTCTTTATACTCGTGGAGAACGAGTCACAAGTTTCAAACACAATCTGGTTTGAACCTTATGCATGAATAAGGGGTCGTGTCCTTTTACAACAGATTACCTCTACGTTACCACTAGAAAACTACTAGCTAGCAGGGTGATCTCCTTCCTCTCGATAAGACAGACTTGAATCGAGGTTGGGTTGGTGTGATTTTGTATCAAAGATTGTTTGAAGCACTTTGTTTGGTTCAGAGATTGATTGTCTTAGAGTGTGATTATTTGATGTTGGATGTATTCTCCAGACTTTGAACTCCAAGTATATATAGGCTTTGAATTTGGAATTCTTGCCGTTGTTGATTGGCGTGGGATTGATTGTAGATTGCCAATCAATGATATCCATCATATCTGTCCTTACCTTGTAGAAACGTTGACTCATTTCTCTAAGTATGGAAAGCAGATTGATAACGGTTACTTTCCTTCTTTGTGTCAATCAAGGATTCTTCTTCCAAACCCTGGTGGATGGAATCAGATATTGACGTGGCAAGTGAATATGATGTGTAGAGTGATGTCATCTGGTTGTTTGATGACTCAATCGATCTGGTGTCTAGCTGTAATCATCGATCTGGTCAGTGATCTGGTTGCTGTCTGTTACAGCAGATCGATTTCTTCTCTTGTTGAAAATGTCTTGGTCTTCAACCTAGACTATAATTGAAATGACTTCTATAGGAATGAATCATTTACATGCTAAGTCATCTCCAAATCTGTTCTCTATCAGAACTCACTTTATACAAAGTGATCTGTTAACACGTAGAACAGTTTAACTCTAACAAAAGCTGTAAAGACTAAGTGTGTTTCGAGAGATCAACATCAAAACCAAAATACTTCGGGGTTCCCAACAATTTCCCTCTTTTTGATGATGTCGAAACCACACTTTACAATAACATCCTACAAGTTTTAAGAGTGATCTGATTTGGGAGCCAGATCGTTTATGTTCTCGTTATTAGGTTATAACGATATATAGCAGGTATATATGTTCTGGACAATAGGATTTTGTCATCAGAAACCCATTTTATAGATGAGATCATGTAAAACAGATAGGTTTACAGATTTGACCAAACGACATAATACAGATAGTGAAAGATATGAAGTTAAAGTAGACTATCTGGTCTTCCTTTTCTCTTCTTGCAGCTTTTTCATCTTTGCCCTTGTCTCATCTGATATCATCTGTACGCTCTCGTAGACTCCCTCTCTGACTCTTATGTAGTCTGGATCTTCTACATCGATCTTGTATCCTCTGTTCTCTGCAAGTTGGTTTATAAAATTAAGCAGATAGGTCTTGTCTGGAATTTTTGTGCCAGGGATATCAGGACATTCTCTATATTCCCTCTCTGGGGCAGTAATGGTGATCTGGGCCTTTGCAGCTGCTTCTCTGATGGCCTGGACCAGGTCTTTAGTGTCGTTCATGTCCAGATAGAGATTGAAGGCTTCATCCGCTGTGCCCTCACAATAAGCTGGTTCTTTAATGAAGTAGCGGCACATGATGAAGCCATATTTTAGTCCTTCCCATCCTTCCTTCAGGTTATCTGGTATCCAGCTGGTTTCACCATCCTTAGGCTTCTTGGTCTTGATGGGTGCAGAGGAGAACCAGCCAGATCCTGACTTCTTCTTTTTCTTCTTTGTGGCCTAGGATTGACTTGTCGATCGGCCAGAGCTTCTAGAGAGAGGGGGAGAGGGAATTTGCTTTAGCTCTTTAGGAGTCTGCTCTCCCTCATCTGCTGGCTTCTTGCCCTTAGCAGATGGTTGCCCCGATCCTCTCCCAGCTTCTTCTCTTCCTGCTCCTTTCCCTCCAGAGACTGCTTTCTTCTTCCCAGATCCTTCCCCCTTTTCGACATCATCAATATACATCTTGATGAGTGCCTTAAGGGAGGTGATCTCCTCCTTCATGTCCTTCATCTCTTTCTCAGTATCCATCTTGTGTGTAAGCAGAGAGGTGATGTTCATGTTTGAATCATCAATCTTTTTTTCCAATGAAGATTTTGTCTTGGCCAGATTAGCAATATAGTTCTCTTGCTCTTCCTTGATTATCCCAATCTCATCAAAAAATGACTCTATCAGGGTCTTTCTGGGATATCGCAGATCACTGAGCTTCCTTTCAACAAAATCCTTGCCATCATCTTCAAATTTTCGCAGCTGTGATCTGATCTCAATTTTGGCAGCTTTGATCACATCCTCAGTAATTCCATCGGTCTGCTCCTTAACAATTCTATGCACCATGTCTTTTTCTTTCTTTGCAAAATCAAAAATTATTTTGTACATTTCTTGGACTTTGTGCTCCATGGATGACAGAGTCTGGTCTATCTGTTCTTGTCTTTGTTCAGCAATAGACCTGTCATCATCCATCTTCTTGCTGAGCTCCTCGAGCTTGAGTCTGCAAGTTCTCCTTAGGTCTGAGTCCACCTGATCTACATGGGACTTCAGATGGTTGTTAAATTCTGTGAGAATTCTGGTGGCCTGGTCTTGAACTGTAGAGAGCGTGCCATACATGAACTTGTCAACTTTGATGGAGATTAGATCATTGACTTGTGCATTGGATAGAGATTGATGCTGAGTCATCAATATCTCTTCCAGATTTGTAGACTCCACAAATTCTTCCATTGTTGCTGCGACAGAGGGAGTGTAAATGTCATCTGTCAATTTTTCTCCCACCCTCTGTCCAGCAGGTTGGACTTCTTCTTGGATGTAGGCATCGATCTCAATCTGAGTGGAGGTCTTGCCTATCTGTACTGGTGCCTCTTCTACTTGTACAGCTTTCTCAGCTGTTTCAACAGCTGGCAAGATCGGATCAGTAGCATCATCTTGTTGCTGAGCTGGTTCTGGTTCTGCTACACCCTGTTGGTGAGCTTCAGTCATCTCTTCCTCCTCATCTACCACACTGTCATAGAAATGCAACAGCCCAACTTTCTCATACAGTGGTCTCAGATCGATCTGGAGTTTCTGTGCTTCATGTTGGGCAATGGCAAGAATGGACTGTAGGTAAGTCTCTCTCAACTCAGCTATAGAGGAGACTTCAAAAATATTCAAAAAAGTTGCTTCTTCTGCCTTGAGCATGTCGATTGATCTGGTTTTCAGCAGCGCGTCAAGAACATAAAATTCCTTATCCTTAATAAGGAGCAGCAGTTTGACTCTCTTAGCAACGTCATAGCTCTCTGGTGTGAGCTGAATGCCTGAGAATGATTTAAGGACTGCATGATCTGCTTCGGCTTCCAGCAGCTTCACCACAGTCTCTGCTATTTTCTTCTCCACATCCTAATCAGAGTATTCATCTTCTCCTTCTTCATCCTCATCAATCTGCTCTAACTGTTCAGTAGATGATGGACTGGCTGTGTGAGCAGGTGAGAAGTCCTTTTCTTGACTTGGATTGAAGGAGGAGAGTGGTACAGCTTCCTCTAGCTGTCCTCCAATCAGAATAGCATCCACATGCTCAACCTCCACCTCCTGTTGAGGGATAGGTATATCTGAAGTGATAGGTTCTTGAACCTGGATCTCTTCCTCTGGTTCAGAAAGTTTTTGTAGTCTCCTCCTCTTGGGCTTGGGTTGTTGAGCAGCTGTAGAAGCATCAGTATCCACTGAGCTTGCTCTCCTGGTAACTCTCTTTGGAGGGGTTCTTTCCACTGGCTTTTCTTTGGTAGCTCGTGATTTAGTGGACTTTTCAGTAGGGGCAGATGGAGGAATCCAAATTGGATTTGAGCTCCCCATCTCCATCAGAGCATTGACGTGTACTGGGTCAGTCACCTTGGATATCAGGTTAGCTGTGATTCCCATAGACATCTCGATCTGATGTTGGTCTTTGAGAAATCGCAATCTATCATTGAATTCAACTACTTCATCCCATTGATGTTGTTTAAAGAAAGTTTCCAGCATGAAGCTGATCTTGTTGGAATGTCTCAGGCTGCTTCTCCTCACTTCGATGCCTGGGTTTGCTCCTTTGACGAAGGTGATCATTTTAACTTCCTTTGTCAATAGATCGAACAACACTCTGCTCCAGTTGACAGGTAGATTGAGCACCACGGCCGTTAGTATCTTGAACTTCTCCGGTGTTACTTGGTCATATGAACCATTGTGGTTCATGAATATCCTTTGCACGAACTCGAAGATAATCTTGTATTCTGGTGCGAGTAGTGCTCTGTTGAACATTCTGCTGGTGTAGTTTATGGGTACAACCATCACCATTTCAACAGCTTCTTGTAGCTGATCTGCTGTGATTTCTCCAAGACTGATGCCTTCATCCTTCAGTTGATAGACCTCGTCTATAATATTCAACACATTGTAAGTGGTGTTGCTGGTTGTATTGCCCTTGTTAACGTGGATGGTGGCCTCGTTTCCACCCTTCTCACCTTGCCATGTGAGGTAAAAGGTTGCCACTTCCTTTGGTAGAAATTTGAGAGGGTGTGTGGTGATAATATTATGAAATCCTACAACAAGGTTAAAACAGTATAGATGAGCACTATTCTTCCATCAATGAAGTATGAGCGCTCAGTAGCAGTTTATGCAATACAGAATATCAAGTTTCACGGTTCAACGGTTGTTCACAAAAACATGCGTATGGGTAAACTGGTTTTTCAAGACAAACAGTTCACATAAGATAAAAGCAGTTCACATGAAATGGTTAAGCAGAAATATATAACGATCAAACATTAATAGCGAAAGGAAACCTTTGCATTGTTTAACAATGGCGAAGGCTTTGTCGAGTTTGTGAAAGCCCTAGGTTTCAAGAACAACAAACTGGTCTTGAGTGATGTATTGTTTCAGAAATTTTACTTGCTAAAGAAACAAAGTAGATTTGGGAGCCATTTGAAAAAGATAGATTGTTGAAAGGTTTGAGAGATTTTGGAAATGGCGAAGGGAAAACTTGCTAAATGTTTTGGAGATTTTGGTTTGAGTGTGTAGGTGATAGTTGAATCGCCTAAACTAATATATATAGATAAAAGATAAAAGAGAAAACAAAGTAATAATATAATTAATATCCTTCCCTTTTTCAGCTTTTCCCGCCTTTGTAAAGTATAGACTTGCAGTCTATTACCGCCTCTACTCTACGTCTGATACACGCGCTTTTGATCCTAGGGTTGCAGTGTGGCACGTGTTGGTGTAAACCGTCAAAATGCTTCCTTTTTCTTGATTTGGTAAATATCTCCCCGATCACAGTTCCCAAACATAGTACTAATCATCACAAAAATAAAAGATTTGGTATATTATGTCAGAAATTAGATATATAGGCTATGATTAAAATTGATATAATCGTCGTATTTAGAATTATCCTGCAGACATTCCCCCTTGACTAAGTAACATAGAAATTAATTTAAAAATTAATTTCCACGTGGCCTCTAGTCATCTGTTGTAGTCAATCTCCTTAATAACAATCTGTTGTCACTAGTGTTGATCTGTTTCGATCTTTGGACATCGATCTCGAGTGATGATCTGTTTAAAATTCCCTTTTGGAATTATGATCGATCTGTTGATCATTAATTTTGAATTTTGATGATCTGGTGTCAATTCCCAGTTGGAATTTTAAATGATCTGTTACCTGTCGATCTGTACTAAGTCAATCTAGTCCTTTCTTCCAGATTTAATAATCCTAATTTTCCACAAAGCATCTTAAATCTTTCTTCTGGTAATGCTTTAGTGAGAATATCTGCTTTCTGTATTTCAGTATGTATCTTCTCGATCTGTACGTGCTTTCTTTCAACATGATCCCTTATAAAATGATGTCTCACATCTACATGTTTGCATCTGGTATGCAAGACAGGATTCTGTGTGATTGCTATAGCACTTGAGCTATCACAGAATATAGGTATCTCTTTGACATCAATCTCATAGTCCTTGAGTTGTTGTTTTAACCAGAGTATTTGAGCACAACAGCTCCCTGCCGCCATATATTCAGCTTCTGTGGTTGATGTGGCAACAGATGTTTGCTTCTTTGAGAACCACGAGATCAGTTTATTTCCTAAAACCTGACATGTACCATATGTTGACTTTCTGTCCAACTTGCATCCGGCATAATCTGAGTTTGTATATCCAGTTAGCTCAAAGTTATCTTCACAAGGATACCATAATCCAAAGTGAGCTGTTCCCTTGAGATATCTTAATATCTTCTTGGCTGCTTACATGTGAGACTCTTTGGGGTTTGCTTGATATCTTGCACATACTCCTACTGCAAATGTAATGTCAGGTCGACTGGCAGTTAGGTAGAGTAGTGATCCTATGATCCCTCTGTATTGAGTTATGTTTGCTAGTTTTCCCTCTGGGTCAGGATCAATTTTTCCATTAGTCTGCATTGGAATTTTAACAGGTTTACTGTCTTTGATTCCAAACTTAGTCAGTAGATCTTGAATGTACTTGGCTTGGTTAATGAAGATGCCATCTGGTAACTGCTTGACCTGCAAACCTAGAAAGAAGTTCATCTCGCCCATCATGGACATTTGGTACTTATTTTTCATAAGTTCAGCAAATTTATCACATAAATAGGTAGATTGAGATCCGAATATGATATCATCTACATAGATCTGTACTAAAAGGATATTCACTCTAACTTTGATGATGAACAGAGTCTTGTCAACTGATCCTCTTCTGAATCCAGATTCTAGTAGAAATGTGGAAAATCTCTCATACCATGCCCTAGGAGCTTGTTTCAAACCATAGACTGCTTTTGTCAGTCTGTATACTTTCTGGTTTGGATCTGTTTCTTCGAAACCAGGTGGTTATTCCACATATACTTCTTCTTCAAGGATACCATTTAAAAAGGCACTTTTGATGTCCATCTGGTATACCTTGAATCTTTTGTGTGCAGCATAGGCTAAGAACAGCCTTATAGCTTCTAGTTTGGCTACAGGTGCAAATGTTTCATCAAAATCAATGCCTTCTTGTTGATTATAGCCTTTAGCTACTAATCTGGCTTTGTTTCTGACTATTTCACCATTCTCATCACGTTTATTTTTTAACACCCACTTTACGCCTATTACTCCTTGGTGTTTGGGTCTGTCCACGAGATACCAGACCTCATTCCTTTTGAACTCATTGAGTTCTTCTTGCATTGTTGTTATCCAATCTGCATCTTGTAATTCTTCATTAGCATCAGATGGTTCAATGCGAGATAGGTAGCAGCTTAACAAGGCGCTTTCTCCATGCATTCTTCTGGTTTTCACACGATCTGATGGGTTCCCAACAATTTGTTCTGGTGGATGATCTAGTATCCATCTCCTTCTCCTGTTTATGTTTTCATTAGATATTTCAGGGTCAGGTTGATCTGTTGGTCCCTCAAATTCAAGGTGTGCTGTTGAAGATGCTTGGAATGGATTCTCTTCTGGGCTTACTTCTGGATTTAAATTTTCATGTTGTTCTGCATCTGTAATGACTGTTTCATTGCTTTCAATTGGTTATCTGTTTTCATCCAGTTCATGTTGAGTTATTCCCCCTTGCTGTATGAATTCATCAGCAATAGGTGGAGTATTGATCTCTTCATCATCCCTTTTTGAATTCCAGATTAGAGTATCTTCTATTAGTAACTCGTTCATCCTTCTTGTAGTCATCTGGTTTTCTATCTGTTTATCATCTGGTGATCTGTACTCAACAATAGATTCATCAAAAACAATATGAGGTGTTACCTCCACAATATGAGAGTTCTTATTGTAGACTCGATATGCTTTACTGACATCTGAATATCCCAAGAATATTCCAGGGTCAGTTTTGCTATCAAAGGTCTTCAATTGAGATTTCTCATTATTATGTATGTAACACAGACAACTAAAAGTACGAAAGTAAGAAATCTTAGGCTTTCTGTTGTTCCAGATCTCATATGGTGTCTTTCCATGTCTGAGTGTAATTGATGATCTGTTCTGAGTATAGCAGGCTGTGTAGATTGCTTCTGCCCAGAATTTCTTGGGTAGATTTGTAGCATTCAGATCTGGTCTGCTTTCCAGCTTGGCAAGCCTCACATATATGATCTTTATCATATACTTGATCTGGTAAACCTTCCATTAGTTTTTCTTTTGCAATCTTGTTGATTAACTTGAAATTCAGATGACTTAATCTCTTGTGCCATAACCAGCTCGTTTCTGATACTGTTTTAGTAACTAAGCAGGTCTCAATCTGGTTTGTCCACTGGATAATATATAACCTATCCTGCAATTTTCCGGTAAGGAGTATCTCATCTCCTTCCTTATTCTTCACAAAACAATTGTTAGTATCAAATACGATCTGATTACCACTGGCACAAAATTGACTGACCGAAAACAGATTGTGGCTGAGACCCTCAACGTATGATACATTTGAGATGGTAGTCTTGCCAAATTTTACATTTCCATATCCTCTGGTGTATCCTTATGAGTTACATCCAAAGGTGACCTGTGGTCCTGGTCTTTCAACGTAATCTGATAGTAGGTTCTTGTCACATGTCATGTGCTTAGAACATCCACTATCAATTATCCAGATTGTTCCTCTTGCTATTTTATTTCTTCTTGCAGTCTTCTGATCCTGCAATTAGTTAAACTTAGCTACCCTTCAACATTTGGGTGCTTCGTTATTAACAAATGTTCCTTTTCGAATCCAGAATATTTTTGTGTTAGGAACAGATATATAGCAAGTGATAGTGTTTCCCTTATCATCAACTTTAGATATGGAATGAATTTCAAATGGATGAAATCTTTCTATTCCATCATTCTTCAAGTTCTTCTTGATAGGTAATGTCCTGTTGACATTCTTTTTGTGAGCATGATCTGTTTCTGTGTAATGTGCTGGTTGACCCTTTGTTTGGTAGTACTGTCTGTACCCTGTTTCTTTTATCATCATCTTCTGTGGATGGCCTTTCTTGTTCTTTAGATCTATTTCTTGATCTAGCATTTGCTTCCTCTCAGGTACAAATCTTATGGTTCCAGAAGGTTTTTCTGAGTGATGTGGATATCCTAATCCAGATGTGCCCTTCTGTTGCAGATGAACAAGCAGTTTAGCACGTTCGTCACTTTTGTAGATCATCTCTTTGCCTTTCCTTATCTTTTCTACATCAACATTGTTCCTATTGATGAGATCTTTAACCTTTGAATTTAAAGAGTGGATCTCACTATCCTTTCCTTTGATCTGTTCTTCCAGATCAGCTACTTTGGCAACAAATTGAGTATTTGCTGTGCTCAAAATCTGTTCAGATTTCTTCAACCTATCATTCTCTTCCACAACTTCTCTAAACAGTTTCTTGATGCCCGAATAGCTCTTGAACATCTCATTGACTTCTTCCCATGAGTATTCAGATTGATCTTCTATCTCTTGTTCCAGATCATTATCATTTGAAGAGATAGAGTTGCAAGAGTTTACCTCTACTTCATTCAGACCGTTGTCTAGTCCCACATAGCATTCATCCCAACTTTCTTCATCATTAGCATAGAATGCTTCATCATTCTCTGATGTGCTATCTAAGAAGTGGCTTGAACTGCTTGATTCTTCTTCACCTATCATGGCTTTACGCTCATATTTGAGTTTTCGATCTCTTTTTGCTCTTAATTCTTCTTTTTGACTTTTGGACAGATCAGGACAGTCTGTTTTGAAATGACCTGTTCTACCACAACCAAAGCAGGTATAATCTGTTGAGTTAGATATTTTTGAAGTTTTACTTGTCTGTTTTGACTCATCTTTGCTATCAGATAGATCATTGTCACGTTTCTTATAGAATTTGTTTTTGTTATCTTTGTAGAAATGTCTGAATTTCTTCGATCTGATCTCCATCTTGTCCATGCGTTTAGCAATCATTGCGAACTCCTTTAGCAGTTTGTTGTAGCCCTTCTCCTCATCTGGATTAGCAGATTCAGAAGGTTCATCTGTTTTGCTTTTTGCTTTGAAGGCTACCTCTTTTTCCTTCTGAGAGCTGCTTTCTGCCTTTTTGGACAGATGATCTGGTCCACGAATTCTTTGACTATCACATTCATGGCCTTCAAGATGATCAAATAGTGCTTCTGTAGAAAATTCATTGAAGTCAGCACGAAGTGGTTGCATTGCAGCATATATCTCCCAGCTAGGTGGAAGTGCTCTAAGAACTTTCATGTTTTTCTCTCTTTGAGTATATTTGTTCTTATTGAACGCTGATATCTCAAGTAAGATTCCAGTGAATCTCATTTTTATTTGCTCAATGGTTTCGCCTGGTTTCATCTTGAATTCATCGTATTTGTTGCAGGCAAGTGACAAGTTGTTCTCAATCATGACTTCTGATCCTAGACACAAGTCTCTTAAGGCTTCCCACATCTCTTTGGTAGTATCCAAATCTTGGATTTTGGCCAGATGTACACCTTTGACTGTGCTGGATATGATTCCTTTAGCGAAATCATCCAAATTTGCTTCACGACGTTCCTCTGAAGTATATTTTCTTGGATCTTTAGGAACGATCTGTGTAGTTACTCTAGTTGAAGTAGTAACAGTCCTTTCTTCAGTGATCTGTAGTAGGCCTTCTTCAATTACTTTCCACATCAGATAGTGATGGGCTTTGAGTGCAGTTTTGATTCTGAAACTCCATTCTCTATATCCTTGGATGGAGAATTCTTCACAAGCCCTAACAACAGAAGATTCCATAGCAGATAGTGTGCACGTGTATGAAAATAGGTTTTCTAAGATCTATTCAAGTTGACCACGCAGGTGTTAACCTTGTGAAACAAAACAATGGTCTTATGAACCACTGCTCTGATACCACTTGTTGGTCCTGAAATAGCAAGGTTTGGTGTATGGGGGGGATACACCAAACACAAACTTTTCAGTTTACTTAACAGAGAGTCCAAGCTATTCTTAAATAAGAAATTGCTCGGTAGATGACTGACCAGATCGATAGCAGGTCAATCCAAACAGATTGCTCTCTAGTGTAGATATTTAGACAATAATAAGAGTGATCTTATTACTTTCTAAGTATTGAGTGTGTGTGCGGAATAATGGTGGATTTAGTTGGTGCTCTTGTTTAGAAAACCTTAATGATTTAATCAGATCGTTAAGCAGGTTGATTGAAATGCAGACTATATGAACGTGTAAAGAGTTAGAATAAATAAACAACTGAAAGTAAATATGCAGAAAGATAAATAACACAGTTGTTTAACGTGGTTCAGGAAATCCCTACGTCCACGATCTGATCAAAACTAGATCAGATTATCCACTACTAGGATACTCTTCTTCTTTATACTCATGGAGAACGAGTCACAAGTTTCAAACACAATCTGGTTTGAACCTTATGCATGAATAAGGGACACGCCCTTTACAACAGATTACCTCTTCGTTACCACTAGAAAACTACTAGCTAGCAGGGTGATCTCCTTCCTCTCGATAAGACAGACTTGAATCGAGGTTGGGTTGGTGTGATTTTTTATCACAGATTGTTTGAAGCTCTTTGTCTGGTTCAAAGATTGATTGTCTTAGCGTGTGATTATTTGATGTTGCATGTATTCTCCAGACTTTGAACTCCAAGTATATATAGGCTTTGAATTTGGAATTCTAGCCGTTGTTGATTGGCGTGGGATTGATTGTAGATTGTCAATCAATGATATCCATCATATCTGTCCTTGCCTTGTAGAAACATTGACTCATTTCTCTAAGTATGGAAAGCAGATTGATAATGGTTACTTTCCTTCTTTGTGTCAATCAAGGATTCTTCTTCCAAACCCTGGTGGATGGAATCAGATATTGACGTGGCAAGTGAATATGATGTGTAGAGTGATGTCATCTGGTTGTTTGATGACTCAATCGATCTGGTGTCTAGCTGTAATTATCTATCTGGTCGGTGATCTGGTTGCTGTCTGTTACAGCAGATCGATTTCTTCTCTTGTTGAAAATGTCTTGGTCTTCAACCTAGACTATAATTGAAATGACTTCTATAGGAATGAATCCTTTACATGCTAAGTCATCTCCTAATCTGTTCTCTCTCAGAACTCACTTTATACAAAGTGATCTGTTAACACGTAGAATATTTTACCTCTAACAAAAGCTGTAAAGACTAAGTGTGTTTCGAGAGATCATCATCAAAACCAAAATACTTCGGGGTTCCCAACACAAAATTAATCGTATTCATGGCTCATTTAATCCACCTCTTAGTAAGCCATCTGTTGCAGGTAACAAGGACAAAGATGCAGTGTTCAAAGCAAAGGCAATAGAAAAGGTAAAGAAGATTCCAAAACAAACTCTAAACGTTATTTTCAAAGAGTCATCTAGCTCAGATGATGAGAATTATTCTACGAAGAATTACTTCGAGGAATAATCTCTCATGACCAAAAGATTCCAAAGAATGAAAGTTAGAGCTAAGAAATACAAAAGACTCTTTAACGAAAATAACAACAAGAAATTCAGAAGGAAAGATTGATCTACAGATTGACCCGAACGAAAGAGTGAGGTAAAATCAACCTAATATGTTAAAGCTGACCTCTCTAAATTTTCGTGTTTCAAGTGTGGCAGGAAAGGAAATTTCAAAACGGACTGTCCCGACATATCAAAGGCAGAAAGACATGAGCTTCGAGCCAAAAGAAACAAAAAGCTTAAAGATCAAAGAAAACCATGATAGCTGAAGAACAAGCTACTCAAAGCCATCTATCAGACATCTCATCAGAAAATGATGAAGCATTCATAGCTCTTGATGAAGAAGAGGATGAATGGGATGAATGCTTCATGGGACATTACAATGGACTCGACAATCCAGAGGTAAATTGTTGTTGGTCCTGAAAGAGCAAGGTTTGGTGTATGGGGGGGGGGGGGGGATACACCAAATACAAACCTTTCTGGTTACTTGACTAATTAGATACGAGAGATTTAAGCTTTCTGTAAAGCAGATCGCTATAAGTGACAGACCAGATCGATTAATAGATCGATCTCGTTATGTCTAGACAGAATCTCTCGAGTGAATAACATTAGGCAGAGATCAAGAGTGATCTTGTTCTCTAGCAGAGCGTTGTGTGCGTAATAATGGTGGACTTAGTCAGTGCACTTTGTTTAGAAAACCTTTAGAAAGCTTAACCAAATATTTATCAGATTGATTAAGAATGCAGTTTTGAATGAGTATGACAGTTAGTGAATAAAACAACTGGAATATAAAATGCAGAAGGTAAATAACACAGTTATTTTACGTGGTTCGGGAAACCCCCAACGTCTACTGTCTAATCCAAACTGGATTAGATATCCACTACTAGGATACTCTTCTTATTTATACTCGCTGAGAACGAGCAAGAAGTTTCAGACACAACCTGGTTGAAACTTATGCACGAATAAGGGTCGTGTCTCTTTACAACTTACAGAAAACTACTGTAACTGGATCCCTTCACGTTAATCCACTAGAAAACTACTAGCTAGCAAAGATCTCCTTCTTTCTTTCTCGATAAGCCAGACTTGAATCGAGGTGTGATTGCAATCACGAACGGTTCGGAACATGATCTGGTAAGTAGAAATCTTCTCTTAGTAAATGCTTCGATGGTTGAGATGATTTCTGCACAGAGTAACAGCTTGTAGATTGTAGATGATCTTCTTATATATGTGTCACGTGTATTCTGCCAGTCTTTGTTCCGAGCTTTTATAGGTGTAGAATTTTGAAATTCTAACCGTTGAGCTTGATTGGTTTAAAATTAATGTTATTTTACCATTCAAGGATAGTGAATCCTTAATTTGTCTCTTCTTGCCTTCTAAAGGGATTGACAGAATCTTCTAAGTATGGTAAGCAGATCGTTTGACAGATACTGCTTTCCTTCTTCTTGTCTTGATTGATTCTCTTCCTTCTATGATACGAATGGCGTAGGTTAGTTTTTGAGATTCATCAACAATTAGTCAATATCATCTGGTTTCAGCATTTTTGAATGTCGATCTAGTTGTAGGCGTTCTGGTCGAAGTCGATCTGGTCTAGGTCGATCTTGTCGAGCACAAGTTGACATGGATCTGGTCCTACACTATCTTTTTGAAGTTGATCTGGTCCAACTCGATCTGGGTGAAGTTGATCTGGTCCAACACGATCTGGTTGAGATTGATCTGGTCCAACTCGATCTGGTTGAGATTGATCTGGTCCAACTCGATCTGGTTGAAGTTGATCTGGTTCAACACGATTTGGTTGAGATTGATCTGGTCCAACTCTATAAGTTTGAGATTGATCTGGTCCAACTTGATCTGGTCCAACACGATCTGTTTGAAGTTGATCAAGTCCAACTTGATCTGTTTGAGATTGATCTAGTCCAACATGATCTGTTTGAAGTTGATCTAGTCCAACTTGATCTGGTTGAAGTTGGTCTAGTCTAACTTGATCTGGTCAATACAAATTTACTTCGAGGTGGGTTGATTCTGCTGAGTGTTCTGGTGAGAACAGATGATTGTTCTGTTGAATCTTTCTGCTTATTTCTGTATGTCTAACGTTCTTGTCCTTTTGACTAAGAGAATACAGAATGACTTTTATAGGATGAAATCCTTTACAAGATAAGTCATTTTGAAGACAGAACGGGGATCAGTTCTCCTATCAGATACACTTTATATATTAGTGTCCTGTTACATATAGAGAGCACATAGAAGTAACACAGAACATGAATAAATCTAAGTGTGTTTTCGAGAGAACATCATCAAAACTTAATTTTATTTGTGGGGTTCCCAATAATTTCTCCCTTTTTGATGATGTCGAAACCACACTTTACAAGATAACCTAAGTAAAGCATTTAACATGATCAGGTAAGGTTAGCAAATTGTTATTTGAGTTTATATAACAATCAAGAACAAAAATGTAAGTTTCTGGACAATGAGACTTTGTCTTCAGAAAATCCACATATATTCATATGAGTTGATGAGTACAAGTGGAAAGCAGAAAGACAAAGTTCAAAAACAGAGACAAGTGATTAAAGATAAAGACATTTAAGAAAACTATCTGGATGCTCCTCCTTTCTTCATCTTTTCTCTTTGGGCGTCAGAAACTAGTTGGATGCTTTCGTATATTCCATCTCTCACTCTGGCGTAATTTGGATCGTGGTTGTCGATCTTGTATCCTTTGATTTTGGCCAGTTGGTTGATGTAGTTCAAGATATAGGTCTTGTCTGGAATATTACTTCCTGGAATCGTTGGACACACCATATACTCCTTTTCGGGAGCTTTGATTCTGCTCTTGGCCTCTGATGCAGCTGTTCTGATTCTTTGTATCAAGCTCTGATTGCTGAAATTCGCCAGATATCGATTGAAATCCTCATCCGGTGTAGATTCAGAATAGGTTGGCTCTTTCAGAAAGTATCTGTTCAGAATAGGGGTGTCAATGGGTGGGTTTTACCCGGACCAGGACCGTTAAAATAGTTACGGTTCTGGAACTGGAACCGGACCATTAACTATCGGTTCTGGAACCAGACCCGAACCATTACTTAAATTATTAACGGTTCCGGGTCGGGAGAATACCAATGGGTATTTTCGGATCCGGGTCACCCATGGGTCTAAGAAAAATCTGAACAAATTCTTACGCATAACCTACGTCTTATTCTTCAATCTCCCTCCCTCCCTCCCTGTTCTGTTTATCGGCCGACTTCACCATTAGGTTTTATGCTTCTGGAATCATAAATGGAGTTTAATTCCTCGCTTGTTTGACGTCGCTTATTTTCTTTCCTCCATGTTCTGTCTATCGGCCGACTTCACCATTAGTGACGTCAAGTAAGTTGTTTAATTGATTTTTAATTCTTTTTATAATAGATGATTGTTGTTTCGATCTAGTTCTAATTCTTTTATGGCGAAGTTCTGGGGAATTTTTTTTGGTGATTAATCTTTATGGTGTTTAATTTCATATAAAAAATTATGCCGAATCAATTTTCAGAAATTATGGTGTTTAATTTCAATTCTGTTGACAATATGCTCTTCAAAAAAGTCATGGCTAGCTTCAGTAAACCAGTTGTTTCGTTAATGACTTCTCCCTTCAGATACTCCAGACCTTAATTCAATAATTTTGTTTTGGCGGATTACCTTGTTGGCACCCTAAATTTCTCAATGGATAAAGCCCTTTTCTGTCTCCAGTAGGGGAACTATAGATTGTTGTTTGAGTTTCACCTAGTAACTTCATAAATGTTACTTTATCAAGTTTGTCTGTAGATTAGATTGTTGTCTTGAAATTGAGTACAGAGTGAGTGCTTCCCTAATATAGTACCTATGTTTTCTGCCACAAACCTCAGCCAACTTTAGGCTTTCGGTAGTTTCCAGCTTCACTTTTGCAATGAACAGTAGACACTATGTTTGAAAGTGTCCTAGTCATCACCAAGTTTCTTTCCCAACCCTTCAAGGTAGTGTATAAATTCAATGTTAAATGAAGATAAAACAGAGAAAAGTGTCACTACAGACCTGAATCTTTTAATTCTTAAAAATGAGTTCTTATAGAGCCTTCTTTAGTGACCATTACAAGATGATAAAGCTTTGAACTTGATCCTTCCCCATAAAGGATTGTATTAGTCATGTAATATTGTAATGGACGTTTAACAAGATTAGTGCTATGATGAGAAACATACTTTGAAATACTTATTCACAGAAGCAGCAAATTAGATGTTCATAATCAAGAAACTTCTCAAAACTCAATGTGTCAATCCCTTTAAATCAAGAAACACATCACAAAATCTCAGGAAATGCGAACTAGAGATGCAAAACTAATAATTATCCCTCCTTAGCTTTCTTTCTTTTACAGTAGTTTTTTAATTTCTTGGCTTCTTTAAATAAGGTTTCATTATTTAAAGTTATTTTCCCAAACTACTACTATAGTTAAAACAACAGTATAAAAACAAGTGTAGAAACAAGTATTCCTTAATTAGAAATAATTAACCATATTAGTGATAACTGAAGAAAATAGTTTAGAATGCTTATGGAAAATGTGAGACTATGATAGTTTTATGTTTTAAATTAAGTTTTCTTGTATAAGTGCAACTTCGTACTCTTTCTTGTATGATAGGTAGAGAGGCTAGTGGTGATAGACAAGACTTAAAATCAAATACTACTCAGAAAAGTTATCCTCTAAGAATCTTATTTTCTCTACCTACAACCATATATATATATATATATTTGTGTGTGTGTGTGTTTATATATGTATATGTACACGTATAATATACATATGCTATATACACCTACTTATATATACTTGATACAAAGATTACTTATAGTCATGGTCTAAACCTTTCAACCTATAATTTGGTACATTTTATCCGAAAGAAATGTGCTTTAATCAACTTAGTCCAGTTTTTATTCTATAATTTTATTCTTATAATTTCAATTTAGCCTTATATTATTTTTTATGCTTAAATAAATCCTTTTTTTTTATCTTGTTTATTAATCAGTTTTTATTTTTTTACCTCTTTTTTGCAGATTTTCAATGTCTCAAAGTAGTGTAGGTTCCAAAGGTTCCAAAGTTCCTTCTACTATGGAACCTATTGAAATTGCTGAAGATAAAGAATGTATGGAGCCTCCCTCTACAGCGACTTCGAAAGAATCTAGGGCACGAAAAGAAAAGTTTCAGAGGTTTGGAATCATTTTACTAAAATTGAAGTTAGTAAAGGAGTGTACAAAGATGCAATTTGTAATTATTGTAAGAAGAAACTTAATTGGAGTAACACAGCGGGAACTTCGAGCTTAGGAAAGCACCTTAGAGGCCCGTGCCCCAAGTTTAGTCTTGACATTTCTTCTACAAGTTGTTATAGAAGCCCAAGGAGTGAATATAAGTTTGATCAAATGAAAAGTAGAAGGGATTTGGCAGTGGCGTGTATTAAACACAATTACCCTTTCAATATAGGCGAACATGACTACTTTGAAGCCTTCTTAAATGGTTTGAACCATGATTTTAAGTTACCATCTAGGAATACCATTAAGAGTGACGTGATTGATATATTTGAGGATGAAAAGAAAAACATCTATAGTTTATTAGATAGCCTCAGTTGCAAAGTGTCATTGACAACAGATATTTGGACTTCTGAGCATTTTAACAAAGCTTATTGTTGTATGACTGCACATTTTATAGATGATGGTTGGGAGTTGCATAAGAAAATCCTTGCATTTAAGTTGCTTGATTATCCGCATGATGGAGATAAACTCTTTAACTTCATGAAAGATAGGATTATTGAGTGGAATTTAGATAGGAAAGTGAGTTCAATTGTTGTGGACAATGCCAGCTCGAATACTTCTATGATTAATAAGGTTAGGTCGTGGCTTGTTTTGAGTTCATCGATTCCTTTTTCTGGGGACTTGTTGCACGTGCGTTGTAGTGCACATATTCTTACTCTTATTGTACAGGATGGGCTTAGCGAGATCAAAAATTTATTAGATGATATTCGCAAGACTGTGAGGTACTTGGAAAGAACTCCATCTGCTATGCAAAAGTTCGAAAGAGCTAAACAACAATGCAAGCTCCAAGATAGAAAAGCAGTGGCTTATGATGTGCCAACGAGATGGAACTCAACTTTTGAGTTACTCGAGACATCACTTCCTTTGAGGGATGCATTTGTCCGATTACAACAAATTGATGAGTATTATCTTTACAATCCTTCCCCAGAAGAATGGGATATTGCAGTTGTTGTTGTTGAGTGTCTAAGGACATTTTATGAAGCTACCAATCTCTTTAGTGGTAGTAAGTATCCCACTTCGAATGTCTTTTTTCCTAGTGTGTGTGATATACATTTGAAATTGATTGAGTGGGGAAAAAGTCAGCACGATTTCCTTAGAAAAATGTGCATTCCTATGAAGAGAAAATGTGTATCCCACTTGGGAGGATTGCAATTTGGTGTTGGCAGTTGCAGTGGTACTTGATCCTAGATGCAAAATGCACATTGTCAGATACTTTTACACGAAGATTTATGATGAAGATACAGCCACTCAGCACATTAGTAGGGTTCAAAACATGTTGGAGGACATTTATATCTCTTATGGTGGTAGTGTTCTGTCTTCTTCTGAAGTTGATTGTAGTAGTTTTTCTATTGGAGGTCAAAGAAGGTTCTGGCATGGGTTTAGTGAGTGGTACGATGAGTCTAATGCATCATCTTTGAAGCAGTCGGAGTTGGAAATATATCTTAATGAGCCCAAACTTCCCCCGGATGATGAATTTGATGTATTGAAGTGGTGGAATTATAATGCTAGATGATTACCTATTTTGCAGAAGATGGCACGTGATATATTAGCCATTCCAGCTACCACAGTGGCTTCAGAGTCTGCATTTATTCTTGGTGGTCGTATCATTGATGAGGCCCGTTCTAAGTTGAATTCGAGTGTCGTCGAAGCATTGGTAGTTGCTAATGATTGGATTACACCCCTTAAAGAAAAAAGTGTGTAGCTATTTAATAATATATGATTATATACTTAATATTTAAGTTATGTTTTGGTAATGTTATTTTATGTGTTTATAGTGCCTCAAAGGATGACTACACTCCCCCGACATGAAGTTCTAGAGACAATCAGCGAAGATGATGAAAATTAGAGTATCTGAAGAATTAGAATGGTACGTTGTTAGTGAAAATTATAATATATTTTAATTAACATGATTAACCAAAATCTTGTTGTAGTTAACTTTGATATATTTCTTTTACTAGCTAATTAAAGTAAGTATGTTGTCATCTTGCAGGTCGAAGATAGTTGTTTGTCTTTTTCAGTTGATGTGAAGAAATCAATGCCTCCATTGCTCGTTGGTTTTTGGCAATATTATTTTTTCAGTTTAGTTGCAAAGTTGTTTGACTTAGTGTTTGAATTTTTGATTTGTCTATTCTACCTAAAATGTATGTCTAATGTTTTTGTATAAAGAAAATGAATTGAATTGTAGTTTTTCTTTATGATATTATCATTATCTTAATTTTGTCTTTAAATTTCAATTATGGAAAAATTATCTTCCTTTAATTTGAGATTTTGAGTACACATTATGCAATAGTTTGCTTGTGAAATACATAC
The DNA here is from genome assembly GCA_026898415.1 of Leonotis leonurus. Taxonomy (NCBI): domain Eukaryota; kingdom Viridiplantae; phylum Streptophyta; class Magnoliopsida; order Lamiales; family Lamiaceae; genus Leonotis; species Leonotis leonurus. The sequence continues at coordinate 22,245 of JAPKLX010000469.1, forward strand.
TTAGCGGTACTCCAAAAATCTATGTGTATCGCTCTTCAGAAAATTTGAGATAAATTTCATTATGATGTCTTAAATTTTATTTTTTAAGATAAAAAAATTGAAAAAAAAAGAATTTAATTGGTCGGGTCAGACCGGGTTAGAATTGGAACCGTATCTAGCGGGTCGGGTCAGGTTCGGACCGAAAATGATCGGGTTCGGAGAGGTCAGGAAAAAAACTAAAAAAACTAAAAAAATAATAATTTAATTGGTCGGGTCGGGCCGGGTTAGAACCGGAACCATACCTTACGGGTCGGGTCGGGTCTGGACCAACCATGAGCGGGCTTGTACGGGTCTAGAACCAGAACCGGAACCGGAACCATAACTTTGAAATGAGCGGGTTTTGACCGGTTCCGGTTCCGGTCCAGCTAAAACCCACCCATTGACAAGCCTAGTTCAGAATAAACCTTTGTTTGACTTTTTCCCAGTCATTCTGGTCACCCTCTAGAACCCATGCATCAGTGGGTGTCTATTTCTTCAAGGATAGATTCCATGAGAACGCCCTCTTCTTCCTTTTCTTGGACTGATTTGTAGATTGGGAAGACTGTTGTTGAGAGTGTTCTGCAGAGGATGGCAGAGAGAAGGTTGTCTTGAAAGATTTCTCCTTGGCTTCCTGAGCAGCTATTTTCCTTTCCCTTTCTGATTGTTCTTTGTAGAACTGTGCTCTGAACACAGGGTCACATGCTTGTTCCATATTCACTCGAAACAGTAGCAGTTCTGCTATCTGTTCTCCTTCATCAATGGGCTTTTTGCCTTTGTCTCTGTGAGTCTGCTTTATCTGTGTATGCGCATCAGGCTGAGCCTGTTCTGGTTCAAAAATAGTGGGATCTGGCCTTGGTGGTGTAGTAGGCCTCTCTCCTTCACTGATTTACCCATTTCTTCTCCCACATCTTCTGCTTCTGTCAGCAAGTTTTTTTCTTTAGCCATGCTCTTGCTACCTTTGCCTCCTGAGATTTCTCCCTTTTCGACATCATCAAATAGGGACTCGATGAGTGTGCGAAGTGAGTCAATCTCCTCCTTCATATTATCCATCTTCTCTTCAGCGTCAAACTTGAACCCGAGTAACAGATTGACTGTTTGATCAGATGCATTCAGTTTCTGTTCAAGCCTGCTGTTCATCGTGGCCAGGGTTCTGTCGTAGGTTTCTTGAAGCTCTTCCACCGCAGAGATGCGCGTGCTCTGGTGCTCAAATTCCTCTGGATTTGGATATAACAAATCATCCAGAACATCCATCTGATGTTGCTTCATCAGTTCCACAAATTTTTCGTTTTCAAAAGCCGCAAGTTGAGAATGTATAGACAAAGCGGTTGCTTTCTTCATCTCAGCTGTGATCAAATCAACCTTCTCAGGAACTGTAGCTTCAATGGTCTCCTGCTGTTTGACCAGAAGGTCAGCTACCAATGTGGATGCCTTCTGTGCTTGCTCTTCTACTCCTTCTAGTCGGATAGTGAGTTTAGCTTGTGCTGCTTTGTTGGCCAGACGGTCATCATCGATTTTCTTGTCAAGCTCCTTCTGTACTGTTCTGAGCTTTCTTCTGATGTCAAGATCCATATCATTGACATAATCCTTTTGGTGCTGGTTAAAATCAGAGAGGATCTGGGTTGCCTTTTCTTGTAGCATGTTGCAGGTGTCTGTTATGTGATCTTCAACCCGAAGAGTGATCAGGTTGTCGATCTGATAGTTGTTGAAGGGTCTGGTTTCTCTTTCCAACAGCTCCTCCATTTTGTAGAAATGGACATTCTTCCTTAGCTTCTGTGCGACCCTCGGAGTGTACAACTCATTGCTTGGTTCTCCATCAACAGTCTGCCCCACTGGAATATCATCAACTGGATCAATGTTGATGACAGGGATTTTCTTTGTTGTCTTCTTGGGCTTTTCTGTTTCTTGAACTGGTGGTGGAGGTTGTTGATCTGGTTGTGCAGGTGCCACCCTCTGGACATCTGGATCTATTGCTTCATCTGATACACTCAAGAAGAAATCTATTTTCTCCGAATAAAATGATTTCAAATTGATCTTTAGAAGGCTTGCCTCATGCTTCATGAGCGCAAGAATGAGTTGCGAGTATTTTGTTCGTACTTCACTGACCGTGCTGGCTTGCAGTAGATTGAGTAAGGTGGCTTCTTCCTTCTTCAATTCTTCAATCGTTCTGGTCTGGAGCAGCGCATCGAATATGTAATACTCCCTGTCCTTGACCAGCAAGTAGAATTTCACGCGCTTGGCTGCTCCTAGACTCTCTGGAAGAAGGTGAATACCCAGAAACTCCTATAACACTGAGTGATCTTCTTCACTCTCCAACAGATTAATAACGCTCTGTGCTTGGCGTTTCTTTTCTTCCTCCTCATCAGTGGATTCAGCCTCCTCTTCATCCTCACTTATTTTCGCCATTCTGTTTGGTGAAGGTGTGGGTGTTCTGGCTGGAGAGAAGTCTTTCTTCTGATGTGGGTTAAAATTTGATTCTGGTTCCACAAAGAATGGTTCTGTTTGTGGATCCTCTGGAGGTGCTATCTCAGCCTGTGTAGCCTCCTCTCCTTGTTCTATTCTGATTTGTTCTGGCTGTTCAGATTCTGGTAGAGAGTGTTCTGTTGCTGCTTCTGGTGGTGGTGGGGATTCTTGAACCTTCCTCAGTCTTCGCCTCTTCTGTATCAACAAAACTTCCCCTTTTAACAGTTGGTCTGCGTGTTGCCTTCTCTTTCACCACTTTCTCCTTGGTTGCCTTGCCTTTCTGTTTTTCAACACCTTTGGTAGGTGGCATCCATGTTGGATTACAACTTCCCATCTCCAGAAGTGCTGCGTGATGCACTTCATCCGTAATTTTGTTGAAAAGTGCTGGAGTTAATCCCATGGCCATCTCGATCTGATGCTGATCCTTGGGTATAGTAAGACTTGTGTTAAACTCCACAGCATTCTCCCAGACCTGCTGTTTAAAGAATCTTTCCACCATGAGACTTATTTTGGTGGAGTGCCTCAGGTTTCTCCTGACTTCCACCGACACACCTCTTCCTCTACTGTCTTTTGTATAGGTAACCAACTTGGCTTCTTTAGCCATCAAATCAAATAAAATTCTGCTCCAGTTGACTCTGAGATTGAGTACAACAGCCCTGAGAATTCGGAACTTCTCCGGATTCACTTGATCATAGGACCCGCTGTGGTTGAGGAAAATTCTCTGAACCAATTCAAACATTAGCTTGAACCCAGGATGAAGTAATGATCGATGAAACATCTTTCCAGTATATGCGATGGGTATCACCATCATCATTTCCACCGCCACCTGAAGTTGTTCAGATGTGATCTCGTCCAATGTTAGGCCTTCATCTTTCAACCGATATGCCTCGTTGATCATTGCAATGACATTGTATGTTGTTTTACTGGTCCTGTCCCCGATTGGCATCAACACGTTGGCTTCATTACCATTTTTATCAGTTTGCCAGGTCAGGTAAAATGTTGCTACTTATTTTGCCAGGAACATGTTGGGGTGAGAAGTGACGATGTTACAGAATCCTATAAACACAAGAGCATATAGAGAACATATATGTATTTTCATCAGTTTATGTGATTATCAAGTATGAATATCCCAAGCACATGTACAGTTAATACATATCATTCAGAGCACTTTCCCAGAAAAGGAAAATAAAAACAATATTCAAAGCACATATTAAGTTGCAGATGCATGAAAAATTAAGGACTTAAAAACCTTTGCAACGAGTAATTATGGCAAAATTTTTTCGAGTTTGCGAAACCCGTGAGTATCAAGGACTGCATAAGGTTCAGGCGAAAGGAATTTCTGAACCTCAGCCACATGTTGGAGGAACAAGGAGGTTTGAGGTGCCATGATCGAACATAAAAAGAACTTTGGAAGAGTTTGCAGAAAAATCTGGAAATTTCTTAAGTGCTTAAGGATACTAGTGCTCAGTGTAATAACAGTGTAGGTGAATAGTAAGGAGTATGAACAATGCATATATATATGAAAATAATCAACGACACAGATGAAAGGGATAAAAATTTGGAGGGTTGGATGAGGATCTCCCTTTTTAGGTTTTCCCGCTTCAGCCTTTTATTTTTCCGCCTTTACTTGTGTTTGATGTATGCGCTAGATCCTAGGGTTGTAGGAGAGGGTGTGCGTATCTTCCTATCCACTGCAACTTTCCTTTTCCTTTTCTTGCAGAGATTTTCTCGATCACAGTTTCCAATGGTGTGCTAATCATCACAAATATAGGAGATTTAGCAAATCAAGGTTAGAAAATAACTTTACAGTCTGTAAATTGAAGATTAATCAGTGACTTCTTCATTCTAAGAGGTTTCAATTTTCTAGATTTCCCCTTGACTAAGTAATTATTTATTGAAAATAATTTCCACGTGGCATGTCTTCTATCTGGACTGGTTTAGACACGTGAAATCTCTGTTCCCATCTGGTATTGTCCTTCTAGATGACAATATGGTATTGTCCTTCTGGTTGACAATCTGATAGTGTCCTTCTGGTTGACATTCTGGTGACGTTCTGGTTTGTCATTCTGGTTAACGTTCTGGTTTGTCATTCTGGTTGACGTTCTGGTTTTTCATTCTGGTTAACATTCTGGTTTGTTATTTTGGAATTGTCTTCATTCTATCATCCAGATTTAGTAATCCAAGCTTTCCACATAGCATCTTGAATCTTTCTTCTGGTAGAGCTTTAGTCAAGATGTCAGCACGTCGCACATCTGTGTGAATCTTCTCTATCAGGATATGCTTCCTCTCTACATGATCTCTAATAAAGTGATGTCTCACATCCACATGCTTGCACCTTGTATGAAGTACTGGGTTCTGTGTTATCGCTATTGCACTTGAACTGTCATAGAATATAGGTATCTCCTTTACATTGATCTCGTAATCCTTTAGTTGCTGCTTCAACCATAATATTTGTGCACAACAACTTCCAGCAGCCATATATTCTGCTTCAGTTGTTGATGTGGTAATGGATGTCTGTTTCTTAGAGAACCAAGATATCAACTTGTTTCCAAGAAACTGACATGTACCAGAAGTAAACTTTCTGTCCAATTTGCATCCTGCATAATCTGAATCAGAATAGTCTGTTAATTCAAGGTTGTTGTCACAAGGATACCATAGACCAATGTGAACTTTTCCTTTAAGATATCTAAGTATCTTTTTGACTGCTTCCATATGTGATTCTTTGGGATTGGCTTGGTATTTGGCACATACTCCGACTGCGAATGTAATATCTGGTTAACTTGCAGTAAGATATAATAGTGAGCCAATAATGCCTCTGTATTGTGTTATATTTTCTTGTTTGCCTTCTGGATCTGGATCTATCTTCCCGTTGGTCTGCATTGCATTTTTGACTGGTTTACTGTCTTTGACTCCAAATTTATTGACCAGATCGTTAATGTACTTTGCTTGATTCACAAAGATACCATCTGGTAACTGCTTGACCTGCAAACCTAGAAATAAATTCATCTCGCCCATCATGGACATTTGATATTTGTTTTTCATTAGTTCAACAAATTTGCCACACAGATAGGCAGATTGTGATCCAAATATGATATCATCAACATATATCTGCACTAAAAGGATATGCTCTTTGACTTTGATTACGAACAGTGTTTTGTCAACAGAACCTCTTCTAAAACCTGATTCCATTAGGAATGTTGACAACGTTTCATACCACGCTCTGGGTGCTTGTTTCAAACCATAAACAACTTTAGCTAATTTGTATACTTTTTGGTCTGGATTTCCTTCTTCAAAACCAGGTGGTTGCTCAACATATACTTCTTCTTCAAGTATACCATTTAGAAATGCACTTTTAACATCCATCTGGTACACTTTGAATCTCTTGTATGCTGCATATGCCAGGAATAGCCTGATTGCTTCTAGTCTGGCAACTGGTGCAAATGTTTCATCAAAATCAATACCTTCTTGTTGATTGTATCCTTTTGCAACTAGTCTGGCCTTGTTTCTGACTACTTCACCGTTTTCATCTCATTTATATTTGAATACCCATTTGACACCTATCACTCCCTGATGTTTTGGTCTATCCACTATATACTAAACTTGGTTTCTTTTAAACTCATTGAGTTCTTCTTGCATAGTAATAACCCAGTCTGCATCTTTCAGTGCTTCAAAGGCATCAGATGGTTCAACGCGTGATAGATAGCAACTAAGAAGTGCACTTTCTCCATGCATTCTTCTGGTTCTTACACGATCTGATGGGTTCCCAACAATCTGTTCAGAAGGATGATTGTCTTGTATCCATCTCCTTCTGCTGGACATCTCTTCTTCTGATATCTCAGGCTCAGGTTCATTTGTTGGGTGGTCCTCAAATTCTGGATGTGATGTTGAAGATGCTTGAAAATGATTTTCAACTTCTGGTTCTTTAACTTCTTGATTTTTATTCCAACCATTTGTATCTCTGGATTCTTCTGGTTGATCTTGAGATTGTTCAACATTATCTCCTTTCACGGATTGGTTACCTTCTGGTGGAGTCATCGATCTGTCTAGCTCCAGAGTGATATGTTCTGCTCCCCATTGCTGCTGTGAGCTTGTTGTATTAGCATTAAATGGGACTTCAACTTAACTCTCTTCTGCTGTATTCCAGATTAGAATATCTTCTAACAATATTCTCTCTGTTCTCTTGTCCTCGTTCTGGCTTTGAGTACGTTCATCACCTATCTTTCTGCAATTGATAAAAGATTCATCAAAAATAATATGAGGTGTTACCTCCACAATATGAGTCTTTTTGTTGTAAACCCTATAAGCTTTACTAACATTAGAATATCCTAAGAATATTCTAGGGTCAGCTTTACTATCAAAGGTTTTCAATTGAGATTTTCCATTATTATGAATGTAACACAAACAACCAAAAGTACGGAAGTATTGTATCCTGGGCTTTCTGTTGTTCCAGACTTTGTATGGTGTCTTCCCATGTCTAAGGGTAACCACCGATCTGTTCTGTGTATAGCAGGCCCTGTAGATGGCTTCTGCCCATAATTTCTTTGGTAATCTGGTTGCATTAAGCATGGTGCGAGCTGCTTCTTTTAATGATCTATTCCTTCTTTCAACTACTCCATTCTGTTGAGGTGTTCTTGCTGCAGACGTTTGATATGTGATTCCCATCTAGTTGCAATAATCCTCAATCTTCTGGTTTAGGAATTATGTTCCACGATCTGTTCTGATGGTTGTAACAGAAGTTTCCCTTTTCTTGGTGATTTTGTTGAGGAAATTTGGCAGCTTCTCCAATGTTTCTTTCTTCTTGTATAAGAAGATTACCCATGTGAATCTTGAGTAATCATCGATGATGACCAGAGTGTACTTCCTACCATTTATACTTTGCTTGTAAATGATGATCTGGTTTGTTTCCCAGCTTGACATGCTTCGCAAATGTGGTTCTTGTCATATACTTGATCTGGTAATCCTTCGACTAGTTTCTCTCTTGCAATCTTATTGATTGTCTTGAAATTGAGATGACTTAGTCGTTTATGCCATAGCCAACTTGTTTCTGATATTGTCTTAGTAACCAGACATGTCTCAATCTGGTTATTCCACTATACAATATATAATATGTCCTGTAATTTTCCGGTAAGAAGAGTCTCATCTCCTTCCTTGTTTTTCACAAAACAGTTGTTAGTATAAAATATAATCTGATTTCCATTAGCACAAAATTGGCTAACTAAAAACAGGTTATGATTAAGACCCTCAACAAATGATACATTTGAGATTGTGGTCTTGCCAATAGTTATATTACCATATCCTCTGGTGTAGCTTTTTGAGTTACATCCAAAGGTTACATGTGGTCCTTCTCTATCCACATAGTCTGATAGAGCGTTCTTATCACATGTCATGTGTTTTGAACATCCACTATCAATAATCCAGATTGTTCCTTTTGCTACTTTACTCCTTCTTGCAGTTCTTCGATCCTGCAATTAATAAATTTTAGCTACCCTTTCAACAAGTGGGTGCTTGGTTAGTAGCATAAGTTCCCTTGGGAATCCAGATTAACTTAGTGTCAGGGACACATATATAGCATGTAATCGTTCTTCCAATATCACCTATTCTGGTTATGGCTTTGTAGATATAAGGATGATTTCTCTCAATGTTGTCCCCATTGATCTTCTTCTTGTTGGTTGAGGAGATCTTGAGCGATGTCTTTTGCTTCTGATTTTTATTTGTTTTCTCATAGTAAGCAGATTGACCCTTCTTCTGATAATATCTATTATCTCATATTTCCTTCATCATCAACTTCTGGGGTTGATTTTTCTTGTTCTTGAGATCCTTGACTTGATCTGGTATGTTCTTCCTTTCAGCAACAAACTGAGTCTCAGTGGAATTTCCGTTGTATCCTAGACCAGCTCTCCCCTTCTGTTGCATGTCAATAATCATTTTAGCTCGCTCTTGATTTTTGTTGATTTTGCTCATATTCTCCATGTTTTTCTCAATTTCTCTTCTACTACATCCTTTCTGTGGATCACGTCTTTCACTTTGTCTTGATCTATTCTCCAAGACCATTTATTTGTGCAGAGAACTAGGTGTTTGCATCACTCAAGAACCTCACAGTGTCATTCAGCTTGTCATTTTCCTTTATGACTTCGGAAAACAACTTCTTTATGCTAGTGTAGCTTTTGAACATCTCATTAATTTCATCCCATGTCTCTCTGGTTCATCTTCATTTCCTGAATCATACACATGTTTATTTGAAGATAGGGAAACATGAGAGTTTACCTCATTCTGGTCGAGTCCATTATCTAGACCCATGTAGCATTCATCCCATTCTTCATCTATTTCTTCTGCATAGAATGCTTCATCATCTTCTGATGAACTGTCTGTCAGATGACTTGAGCTGCTAGAGTCTTCTTCTGCTATCATGGCCTTGCGTTGGGCTCTGAGTTTACGATCTCTTTTAGCTCGTAGCTCTTCTCTTTGACTTTTAGACAAGTATGGGAAATCTGTCTTGAAGTGACCTGTTCTCCCACATCCATAACAAGTATAGTCAGTAGAGTTAGTAGTTTTATCATTACTTCTACTTTCTGCTTTGTCATCAGATCGTTCTGTATCTTTGTTCTTCTGGTAACTACGTTTGTTATCTTTGTAGAACCTTCGATACTTTCTTGATCTGATTTCCATCTAGTCCATCCGCTTGGAAATCATGGAAAATTCTTTAAGCAGTTTGTCATAGCCTCCTCCTTCTGGTGTGGCAAATGGTTCTGATTCATCTATTTTGCACTTCGCTTTGAAGGCAATCTCTTTCTCTTTCTTTGAGTTGTTCTTGTTTTTCTTGCTAGAGGAATGATCTAATCCTTGTATCCTTCTGATGTCACATTCGTGAACAGCCAGATGGTCAAATAGAGCTTCTACGGACAGATCGTTGAAATCAACACGTAGTGGTTGCATTGCTGAATAAATCTCCCAGCTTGGTGGTAATGCTCTGAGAATCTTAAGATTCTTCTCTCTCTGTGTGTACTTGTTCTTATTGAAGGCAAAGACTTCAAGTAACACTTCTATGAACCTATTCTTCATCTGCTCGATGGTTTCTCCAGGTTTCATCTTGAATTCATCGAACTTGTTACACGCTAGAGACAACTTGTTCTCGATCATTGCTTCAGAACCTAGACTTAGTTCTCTCAAAGCTTCCCACATCTCTTTAGCTGTGTCAAGATCATGGATTTTGGCGAGATGAACTCCTTTTACAGTACTGGAAATAAATCCTTTGGCAAAGTCATCAAGATTTGCTTCTCTTCTTTCTTCAGATGTGTACTTTCTGGGATCTTTTAGTACGTCCTCCTTGACCACTCCAGTTTCAGTGATACGGGTTGTTTCTTCATAAATTACTAATGGCCATTCTTCAATCACTTTCCATATCAAACAGTGATGAGCTTTGAGGCACATCTTGATTCTGAAACTCCACTGTCTATAACCTTGGATGGAGAATTCTTCACATGCCCTGATAACAGATGATTCCATAATGACAGATAGGATGCAGATGAATGAAAAGAGGTTTTCTAGATCTATTCAAGTTGACCACGCAGGTTTCACCCTTGTGAAAATAGAAATAATGGTCTTATGAACCACTGCTCTGATACCACTTATTGATCCTGAAAGAGCAAGGTTTGGGGTATGGGGGGGGGGGAATACACCAAATACAAACCTTTCTGGTTACTTGACTAATTGGATACGAGAGATTTAAGCTTTTTGTAAAGCAGATCGCTATAAGTGACAGACCAGATCGATCTCGTTCTGTCAAGACAGAATCTCTCGAGTGAATAACACTAGGCAGATATCAAGAGTGTTCTTGTTCTCTAGCAGAGCATTGTGTGCGGAATAATGGTGGACTTAGTCAGTGCTCTTTGTTTAGAAAACCTTTAGAAAGCTTAACCAAATAATTATCAGATTGATTAAGAATGCAGTTTTGAATGAGTATGACAGTTAGTGAATAAAACAGCTGGAATATAAAATGCAGAAGGTAAATAACACAGTTATTTTACGTGGTTCGGGAAACCCCCTACGTCCACGGTCTAATCCAAACTGGATTAGATATCCACTACTAGGATACTCTTCTTATTTATACTCGCTGAGAACGAGCCACAAGTTTCAGACACAACCTGGTTGAAAATTATGCACGAATAAGGGCCGTGTCCCTTTACAACTTACAGAAAACTACTGTAACTGGATCTCTTCACGTTAATCCACTAGAAAACTACTAGCTAGCAAAGATCTCCTTCTTTCTTTCTCGATAAGCCAGACTTGAATCGAGGTGTGATTGCAATCACGAACGGTTCGGAACGCGATCTGGTAAGTAGAAATCTTCTCTCAGTAAATGCTTCGATGGTTGAGATGATTTCTGCATAGAGTAACAGCTTGTAGATTGTAGATGATCTTCTTATATATGTGTCACGTGTATTCTGCCAGTCTTTGTTCCGAGCTTTTATAGGTGTAGAATTTTGAAATTCTAACCGTTGAGCTTGATTGGTTTAAAATTAATGTTATTTTACCATTCAAGGATAGTGAATCCTTAATTTGTCTCTTCTTGCCTTCTAAAGGGATTGACAGAATCTTCTAAGTATGGTAAGCAGATCGTTTGACAGATACTGCTTTCCTTCTTCTTGTCTTGATTGATTCTCTTCCTTCTATGATACGAATGGCGTAGGTTAGTTTTTGAGATTCATCAACAATTAGTCAATATCATCTGGTTTCAGCATTTTTGAATGTCGATCTAGTTGTAGGCGTTCTGGTCGAAGTCGATCTGGTCTAGGTCGATCTTGTCGAGCACAAGTTGACATGGATCTGGTCCTACACTATCTTTTTGAAGTTGATCTGGTCCAACTCGATCTGGGTGAAGTTGATCTGGTCCAACACGATCTGGTTGAGATTGATCTGGTCCAACTCGATCTGGTTGAGATTGATCTGGTCCAACTCGATCTGGTTGAAGTTGATCTGGTTCAACACGATTTGGTTGAGATTGATCTGGTCCAACTCTATAAGTTTGAGATTGATCTGGTCCAACTTGATCTGGTCCAACACGATCTGTTTGAAGTTGATCAAGTCCAACTTGATCTGTTTGAGATTGATCTAGTCCAACATGATCTGTTTGAAGTTGATCTAGTCCAACTTGATCTGGTTGAAGTTGGTCTAGTCTAACTTGATCTGGTCAATACAAATTTACTTCGAGGTGGGTTGATTCTGCTGAGTGTTCTGGTGAAAACAGATGATTGTTCTGTTTAATCTTTCTGCTTATTTCTATCTGTCTAACGTTCTTGTCCTTTTGACTAAGAGAATACAGAATGACTTTTATAGGATGAAATCCTTTACAAGATAAGTCATTTTGAAGACAGAACGGGGATCAATTCTCCTATCAGATACACTTTATATATTAGTGTCCTGTTACATATAGAGAGCAGATAAAAGTAACACAGAACATGAATAAATCTAAGTGTGTTTTCGAGAGAACATCATCAAAACTTAATTTTATTTGTGGGGTTCCCAACAATTGTCAAGATTCTATTTCTTATTATCCACATATTTATGATTCTGGTGAAGAGGAAGAAGACGACCTGTCAATGGACGATTTTGCAAAACTCATCGAGAGGATCACACAAGACTGAACAAAATGTTCAAACATGCAATTAGGGAAAATGGTAGGATGAGAATACCATCCAAAAAATGAAGGACATCAGCAGTTCGTTAAATGACAGAGAGAACTCGCTAATGATGCAACTCAAAAGTAAGAGTGAGGAGATTTACACTCTCAATGCCAAAATATCTAACTTAATAGATCGAGAAGCTTCTGCTAATAGTAGATTCAATAATCTAAGTGCAATGATTAATCACTCAATGCACAAAGAGAAAGACATGATTCAAATGATCAATGATATGCAACGAAGGGCAGTAGATCGTCCTTGTCTAGGTTTTGATGGAGTAGATAAGGACCTCATTCGGGTAAGTTTTTCAAGGAAAAAGGGAAGGACAAGGTTGTAAATCTAAGAAATAACAATCCAAGACAACCTCAAGGCATTTTGGTAAAACAGCAACCCAAGCAACAACAACAATTCAACTCATAGAAGAAATATATTACTCATGGAGTTGGATATCAACAAGGAAGACCACCTGCATATCATCATCAAAGACAAACAACAAATCAACAGTGATCTGCTCCCCAACACAACAGAAGATACCAACCACCTGCTCCAACAAAACAAAAGTTCTTCAAGCCTTCTGCACTCAAGAAGCAGACTGCTACATCATAACCATCTGCAAAACAAAAAAAAATTGTATACATTAACTTCAGTGGCAAATAGATCAGGCCGTCTCAGAATATTTTTATTATTAGACAAATATGGGTTCCAAAAGGAACTTTGTCTATTGATAAAGAACCTTTTATCAGTAGGGTAGTTGAATAAATTTTAATTACAGGATATGAGATCGATGAGAAGAACGCATACATCTTGGGGTGCGGTGTGGATACTTGATAGCGGATGCTCTGAATATATGATGTGCAATAAAGAACTATTAATCAACTACAATGAGTGTATTGGACCAACTATTGCCTTTCAAGTTGGCTCTAAAGGCTATACAAAAGGTTATGGCAATCTCCAAGTTGGTAACACCACTATCCTTAACGTATCATATGTAGAGGGATTGAATCATAACCTATTTTCAATTAGCCAATTTTGTGCTAATGATAAGAGAGTAGAATTTATAGCTAACAAGTGTCGAGTGAGAAATTTGGAAGGAGAAGAAATTCTTCTTACCGGGATTTTAGAGGACAGGTTTTACATCGTACAATGGGATGAACAGATTCAAACCTGCCTAGTGACAAAATCCAACATTGAGACCAGCTAGTTGTGGCACAAACGACTAAGCCACCTAAACTTCAAAACTATCAACAAACTACTGTAGGACAAACTAGTTGAAGGCTTACCCGATCAAGTGTTCGACAAAGATCACATATGTGAAGCATGTCAAGCTGGAAAACAGACTAGAGCTTCTTTTTCGACAAAGGCAGCTCACTCAACTTTAAGAGTATTGGAACTTCTCCATCTTGACCTTTTTGGACCTGTATCTCCATTAAGCGTAAATGGTAGAAAATATACTCTAGTAATCGTAGATGAGTTTTATAGATTTACGTGAGCTATTTTCATGTTCAAGAAAAAGGAGACCTTGGAAAAGGTACCTGACTTACTCAACAAACTGTCCAACCAAAAGGGAACTTCCATCATTACTATTCGATCAGATCGTGGAATAGAGTTTATCAATCACATGATCGAAGCCTACTGCTCTAGGATGGGAATTCAACATCAAACTGCAGCAGCTCGTATGCCTCAACAGAATTGAATAGTGGAATGGCGCAACAGATCGTTGAAGGTAGCAGCCCGTACAATGCTAAATGAAATCAATCTTCCCAAGAAATTATGGGCAGAAACAATAAATACGGCCTGTTATACACATAGTCGATCTGTGATAACTCTACGCCATGGGAAAACTCCATAAGAGCTATGGAACAATAGGAAGCCTCGCATTAAATATTTTTGTTCATTTGGTTGTAAGTGTTTCATGCACAATAATTTTAAGACACAATTAAAAACATTTGATAGCATGGCTAATCAAGGATCTTTCCTAGGAGACTCTGACATCAGAAATGCATATCATGTTTTTAATAAACGAACCATTGTTGTGGAAGTAATACCTCATGTGGTATTTGATGAGTCTACTTTTGAGGTTTCAGGTACAAATAGTTCCTCCTCTTCGAATGATGAAAACTCAACAATGAAAGTGAGAACTCTACAGATCAACTCATTGATGATATTCTAATTTGGAGTCCATGAAGAGAAGAAGAAGAAAAAGGAGAAAATGTTGATCAACCTATTGTGGAGGTGTCGCAGCAAGGGGGAACAAATCAAGGGGAAACATGAAATGATGATAGTTCACAACTACCTGCTGATGAACAATTTGTCCCACAATCTGCTCCTACACAAGATCAACAGCCACTTGCACAAGAAATAAGTAACGACATTTCTAACATTGACATAAATAATGATAACCCTTTTGATGTCTCATTCACAGATCTTCCTAAATTTGAGGATCCACCTACTGAACCTGAACTCAAATTTACAGAGGAAGAAATGAAAAGGCGAAGAAGATGGGTAGATAACCACCTAACCGAGCTCATTGTTGGGAACCCAGCTGATAGAGTAAAAACATGAAGAATGTATAGAGAAAGTGCACTACTCAGCTACTATCTATCTTGCTCTAAACCTAAAGATGTCTTAGAAGCTTTACAAGATGCAGATTGGACCAATGCCATGCAAGAATAATTGAATGAATTCAAAAGGAATGAAGTATGGTACTTGGTTGATCAACTTGTGCATCAAGGAGTCATATGGGTTGTAATACCCCGAATTTTCCTAATACGATTTAGATATCTTACTGCGACTAATTAATGATTTTAGGAAGAGACTATACCCTACTAGGACCTACCATATGAATTTGGCACCGAGTGAAACTTTTTAAACGTTTCTTTTAAAAATGATCTTTTCATGCATAAGTCAAAAGCATGTAAATATTATACTCATTTTGTAGGGTTTTTCAAAAGAAGAATATTGGCACTAAGTTTTCCCAAAAAGGAGTTCGTACGTAACCGCTACGGATTTTTGAAATTTAAGCATGTCGTTTAAAAATAAGTTTTTCCATGCATGACCGAAAGTATATCAATATTATAGTCATTGTGTAGAGTATTAAGAAAGGAAGATGTTGACATTGAGTTTGCTCGAAAAGGAGATCGTGTGTAGAAGTTACGACGTTTTAAGATTTAAGCATTAATAATAATATAATATAATAAATATAATATTAAAAAAATGAAATGTTTAGTATAAATAGAGGGTGAGGGACGTGAGTTCTTTGCTCATTTCCTTCAGAAGAATCTTTTCTTCTGTTTCTTCTTCTTCTCCCTTTCTCTCTTCTTCTTTCTATCATTTTTGAGTATCGAGGTTCGGCGGGTTCAAGAATTGAGGATCGATCGAAGTTAAGGTACGTCAGGGTAAGGTCGAAGGTTGGCATGGAGCTTGATAAAAGTGGCTCAGCCGCCATCGTTCCGATACCGTCATCTTCATACTTTCTCCCCCCGTTCTCTTCTTTATTCCTTTTCCCCTTCGTGACTATCGGTCTATCAGACGGCTAAGGTCCCTTAAGGTTTTGAGTTTCTGACCATAAGATCTGTTACTCTGCCGGATTGAATTTTAGATTTGGATTCCGATTAGGATCGACATGTCATGATTTATTGCATTATTTCATATTTTTCTAAAGGAAAAATATTCACGGTCTATCATTTTTCAATAAAATTTCTAGTGCATGTAGAGAAAAAAATATAGAATTTTATGAAAGAGATTTCATTAATTTTCATAGATCTTAAAAAGACTACGAATCTTCTCGAGTAAGCTTTGAGGTAAAGTTGCATATTTCAAAAATATTTTTACATATTCCTATAGAGAATAATGCCCTGAGTATTTTTGCCTTCTGGGCCAAATTGATTTGAAAACCCGGGTATTGTCAAAATGACCTTAGAAGACTTAGAAAGCCATCGGTTCCTCGTTTTCACTTTATTCGCGTTACGTTTTGGGATTTGAGGCCAAAAGTTATTCCGTATAATTGTCAGGTGCTTATGATTGCGAACGAGACGTTTGACTGATTTACGGTTATCACACGGTATTGGTATTCGCTGACAGGTGGGTTTGTATATATGTTTTCAAATGTATTTTTGAGTTATTAAGCTCTGATATTTATGAAAATCAAAATGGATGTCCATGTTAAAATATTTTGCTCCTTATTGGATAAGTGATCCCTCAAGCATGACTATCGGATCATGTGCTATGTTAGCGCACTGGCACATGGTTAGTGTACACGTGGGTTGTCCCCATATATTCTCGAGTGAAGTCAGTTTGGTAAAAGTTCCCTACTGATGAAGGACATAAATGATGGACCTCTATGGGCTGTCCCTATATGTTCATAGAAGGGTATCTAATGCCAATATTGAGCCAAGGAAAATGAGATCTCAACGGTTTTGGTATGCATAGAATGACATTTCTGTTTTAAAACTTTCTATGTGATATTGTGCAAGCATGGATATTCCTTTTTAGAAAATGATTTCGAAAAAAAGGTTTTTAAATGGCATAACCCACGGGGTACATTAGTACTCAGCCCTGCAAAATGTTTTCAAATTGTTTTGCAGATTGAGCGGTTGGTGGTGTTGTGCGAGGCTAAGGCAAGGGTTGTTGCAAACTGTCATGTTATGTATTCTGCTGCCAAGCTCATGTTCTTTTCCAGTCTCTGATTCTTCATGCTATTGGCTTCATGACAATAAATGATTCATTGTTCTTTCACGAGAATTACTATTGTCTATTACATGCATTCATGTTCTTAGGAGAGCTTAGAAGTAGTCGGCCCCTCTTGGACGCTCAACTCCTCGGCCCCTTGTGTAGTGTTCGAGCGAATGCCGACCACACTTGGTGAGCTGGGTGAGTGACTCCTTTTGGCGAGCTAGGCTCACTAACCTCCGCCTTTGATCGACGGTTCTTATTGGACGATTCAGCCTCTCGAGAATTCTGGATTACCGTTCCTACGAGGCGAGCTGTATTATCTCCAATTCCGTCTTTCATATTGGATGATTCGGCCGCTTGGGATTCAGGATTACCGTTCCCATGTACCGAGCTGTATTATCTCCAACCTCGTCTTGCATTGCATCTCTTTACATTTGATTGTTCATTGATCATGACATCATTGTTGACTATATCTACTGGTGGGTTTATTTGTTTCTCTTCCACCATTCAGATTAGTCCTAGTTATAAACGAGCTACTGTCCATTTTTCAAGGACAATTTCTACACCATGATTTATGTTCCATGTCCCCCCTTTCTTCCCCGCTTCTTTTCTTTTCCCCCAGTCACGCTCTGGCGCGTGCGCCGTCCCTCGGGATTGGGGCGTGACATGGGTGAAGTGGATTTTCAAGAACAAAAGAGATGAAACAAGAGAGGTGGTCAGAAATAAAGATTGGTTAGTCACAAAGGGCTACTGCCAACAGGAGGGAATCGACTTCGATGAAACGTTTGCACCTGTAGCACGATTAGAAGCTATACGATTGTTTCTAGCCTACGCAGCATATTAACAATTCATATGGACGTTAAGAGTTCCTTCCTTAATGGAATTTTGGAAGAGGAAGTCTATTTGGAACAACCTCCTGGGTTCGAAGTGGAAGATGAAGGAAAGGTGTACAGACTAGTTAAAGCTGTATATGGGTTAAAAAAAGTTCCTCGAGCTTGGTATGAAACTCTATGCACCTTCCCACTGCAGTCGGGATTCAAGAGAGGATCAGTGGACAAAACACTTTTCACCATAAAAGTCCAAGAATATATCCTTTTAGTTCAAATATATGTAGATGATATTATTTTTTGCTCTGAATTTGAATTCATTTGTAATAAATTTAGCAAGCTTATGCAGGATAAGTACAAAATGTCCGTGATGGGAGAAATGAATTTCTTCCTAGTTTTACAGGTCAAACAATCTGCTGAAGGGATCTTAATTAACCAATCCAAATACATCAACGATCTCATAACAAAATTTGGAGTGAAAATCTACATCTGATTATGCAGTGTGCAAGCTGGATAGAAAATCTACATCTGGGACTTTTATTGTTTGTGGTATCCTCGTGATAGATGACAACTTTGAGCTAACTGGATATCCTGATTCTGATTATGCAGTGTGCAAGCTGGATAGAAAATTTACATCTGTGATTTGCCAATTCTTTGGAAGCAAGCTCATTTCATAGTTTTCTACGAAGCAAACTTCGGTTGCAACCTCAACAACAGAAACATAATACATGGCTGCAGGGAGCTATACTGCACAAATTTTATGGTTAAAGCAACAGCTCAAAGACTATGAGATTTACATGGATGCGGTATCCATCTTTTTTGATAGCTCAAGTGCGATATCAATCACTCAAAATCCAGTGCTTCACACTCGCTGCAAGCATGTTGATATTCGACATCATTTCATACCCGATCACGTCGAAAAGAAAAACATCCGGATAAAGAAAATACATACCGTCATGCAGCGAGCTGACATTCTCACAAAAGCACTAGTAGAAGATAGTTTTAAAATGCTATGTGGGAAGTTGGGTTTGGTAAATTTAGATGAAAATAATGCTTAAGTATTGAGTACAGATTGTCTTTCCATAATAACCATCTATTATAGTACATGCTCATAAATCCATATGTGATTGTCAATTCTACTTATTGAAGTATATATATGACTAAAATCACAGTTGGTTACATCCTCAGAGAGGAAGAGATAGCTGCTATCAATGAAGAAATTAAGTGCAGCAAGCTATTTAATCATTTACTACACAGTGATCTGTGGTTGAACAGATCGTTTCACAGATCGATCAAAATGTTACCAAAATTCTTTACTACATACTGCTAATAACAATTTGTTTTGCAGAATATCAATAAAGTACAGCTCTAGCAACAGATCGATTATATTTTTCTTTTATGTCACGAACAACTAACTGCTATGAAATCCTTATATATTTCACGCCATCTGTTTCTAACAGGTCATTACACAAAGACTGGACCAACCAAGTAACAAAGATGCTGAAACGATCTGTTAGGCATTAATTAAGGGGGAACCAAGATAGAGATATAAATACTATTTATTTCTCTATCTCTCTTGATATTTATGTCTAATGATTATTCATTATCATCATTTATTGAAATATATATATATATATAGATATAGATATATTTAATAATGCCAAAAGTCTTCTGTTATTAGAAAAAGTAAGTAGAAAGGACGAACATTAATGACTGCACTCCTCGGTACTAGCATCGAGGTAATGATGAGACATATTGGGAGAGAGAATGAAGATAGCGTGTGGTTACAAATCGACTTTTGGGCGGCAAATGATTAAAATCAGGGAGTAATGTCAAACGTTAAAAGATGTTACTTTTATTGCTTTAATCTCATCCGTCCAATATAAGTTTATATATATATGAGTGTTTGACCGCCTTCATCCCTATGCTTTCAAAAACAGTTTTTCAACTTTAAAAAACTGCCATTTTCGAACTCTCAAGCTTTTCTCTGCAAAACTTGTGTGCTCACTCACATATCCACATTACATTTTCACGACATATTCACCCACATCATGTCTGAATCTGCTTCATCGTCTTCACCATCACACGCTTCTCCGATTCAACTATCGGAGATGTTTCATATGATAGAGGCCAAGCTCTTGCCTGAGCTTCGTGCCATCTACGACCATCATGAGTTTTGCACTCTTGATGTGTTATTCGGAAAGATTCAGGCCTACCAAGGTTTCATTGTTGTGTTTTAGAATCATGATCTAGGGTTTCATTGTTGTTATTGAAATAAGGATGATAAACTTTCCTAAAATGCATAAATGTCTGTCATTTTTCTTAAATTTGAATGTTTCTAATATGTTTAAGCATGCTTAAGTCTCAAACATCTCTTGAATTGACTGTTGATATACTGAGAAACATGTTTGTTGTAAGAAAATATGCATAATTATTGTATAAACTGCTTTAATTATGCTTAATTCTCTGTTAATTCGCTTATGTATGTGATTCACTGCAAATCTATGACTCTAAGTCACTATAACAATAAATAACTATCTGCTCCATAACGATCTTGTATTATAACTATTTACGGACTAACAGATAGTATACAGCGATCTGCTTGTAGCAAACATACACTTAACTAAATCATGTGTCTTCTATAGGTTTTTACAAGATTATTTCAGCTACTCCATACTACTATCTCCCACTACAGGTAGCTCTCTTCTATTGCTCGTGGATGGAGGATGAGCGTGGAGAATACTCGGTGCATATACCTGTTCACAAGACCAAGGAAGAACACCTTCACACCACAGTGATTGAAATGATACTACAAGTGTACCACTTGGAGGATGAAAGTGACATGGTTATTGATGATGTCACCAATGAGCAGATGCATAAAGCTTTGAACATTATCGTGGCTCAGCCATTCACGTGGACGAATAAAGCTTTCAGCAGAGGGCTGATGTTTCCAATTTACCGTCTGCTACTAGACTATGTCCAAAAAGTCTTTCCTGGACATGGAGGAACATACGACACAATTAAACCGGGGAAAATGAAAGCTCTCACTGTCATGCTGCTCAACTTAAACATCAATTGGACCAGATCATTACTGAAGTTAATTGTTGATGAAGTTAAAAAGGCAACCAATGAGCTATCTCCTGTGGTTAAGAAACAAAGGAAGAAGGAATCCAAGAAAGCCCTAAGGAAAGAAACAACGAAGAAACCAACTGCTCCAAATTTGCAAGACGAGCTGGATGATAATATCATCAAGGATGCTGAACCAATCACCACAATTCCACCACAACAACGACCTGCTCGGGCGATAGATGATGATCAAGAAATTTTATAAGAGGATGTGGAAATTGACCCACATGAACACATTACAAATGACTTGAATACTCGTCTACGTGGAGCTCAAGTCATATACTAACAGATTCAAGAAAAGGATACAAAGACCGTTTTGGAGTTAATGCCTAGGATCCAGCAGACTCCAAAGGTATTAGAGATGACAAATCAATTTCAAACCTATCTGGAGTTCAGGGATTGAAAGTTCTACATACTCGAAGAAATACTACTTCTTTTCTCCATCAACGATCTGAAGGTGGAGGAAAACCAACTGTAAACATACTTTGTATTTTTGGACATCCCCGATGCGTGCCAATATTTTAGAACTTGTGTTCTTACCAAGATAAAGGAAGTAGTATGTGAACTACAGATCGATCTCGCCCCTCTCTATACAAAAATAATAGAATTTGGATTATGACAGGGATGTTTTTTACAGGTACAAGGAGGCCAATGACACATGATTCGAGCTGTACAAATTTGAAGTCGAGAAACGTGATGAAAAGTTCAAGGAATCAGGTGCTAAAATGGTTGAGGAAGTCAATAAAGCTGTGGAGCAGTAGTATCTAGACATGGAGAAGACAACCATACCAGCTGTTCTCAAACAAGAAGTCCCCATCATTCTCAAAGAAATTTTGCCAAAATGGTTGCATGATGTAGATGTAGCCACAAGCGATGAAATTTTCATGATCAATAAAAGTATCACAAAGATGAAAGCTACCGACATGGATCTGTATGTCAAGCTTGCCAATTACAACAAGGGAAATGAAAAACAGTTTCATGACATTACGAGGAACATTTCCACATTTTTGCAATACTAGGAGGACACAGAGAACAAGCTCAAGTAATTTCAGGAATAACTTGCTTCCCTTTGACTCATCGTCTCTAAAGACTTCTTTGATGATGTCGAAAAGGGGGAAGGTTAAGATGAACAGCTCGCTGCTCAATGAAAACCAGCTGTGAAGAAGAAGCCAGCTGCCAAGAAGAAACTAACTGCCAAATAGTTAGCTGAGGCAAGGAGGTTAGAAGCAGAAAACACTGAAAAGGAAAGAAACATAGAAGTAAAAAATGTTGCGAGATTAGGTGCTAAAAAGAAAGGAAAGAAAGTCTACACAGACAAAGATGAGGAGGAAGAGATGTTCTTAACTAGTTATAAACCAGAACAGATTGAAAATCCTCAGTTCAGGAAATTATGGAGAGCGGAGAAAGAGAGACAAAAGGAAATAGATGCCAAAACGAAGGAGAACAGCTTGACTCCAGAGGAAGGTGATGGACCGAGAAATCTCATCTTCAAATTCTTTGACAAATTCCAACTCTCGGAGCCACAAAATCTAACATGGCTTCACAGGAAGAAAGCAGCTGAATGGAACATAATTGTCAAGGGATTTGTCTTGGAATATTACTACCTGCTTGAATCACAATATCAAGGTGGTTCAGTAGATGAAATGTTAAGGGAATACTTGAGCAAACACAAGAATCAAACTTTTGTGGATTATCTATACAGACAGTCTGCCATAGACCAATGTGTCTCACTGTTCCGAAGAAAACAACGATGGTGCCTCCAAGAATTCCTGGTACAACAGAAATTGATCACGCCTACATCCTCAATGTCATTAATCAAGCTGCTCAACACATGGGTTATCCCATCGATCTAGATAACCAAGATTATAGGAGAGTATTCAATGGGATATATGTTGGCTACAATGTGCCCTTTGAGCTAAGGAAGAGAGAATTGGTCAAGAGAAGAAGGCACAGCTCGCTGAACGACAACAACAATAGTCCCAGAAGAAGGATGAACAACAACCACCTCCACAATGAAGATGCTTTTAACTTTCAAACTTTGTGTAATCTATTTTCATAGCTAGCTGTCTACATTAACTCTTTCCATCTGTAACAGTTGCTCTCATCAATGAAATTTTGAAGTTTTTGGTTCCTAAAAACAACATGATGACAATAGCTCTTTGTGCAGACAATATTTTATTCTTGTTATATATTGCTTTATACATGCATGTCTTCTACCTGCTATAAACTATATGTTTTTTCAACACTTAGGAAATTATGCAAAATGTAGTTTCAACATCATCAAAAAGAAGAAATTGTTGGGAACCCCACGAATTCATGTTTTGATAATGATTTTCGAAACAACAATTAGTTAACCAGAACGATCTGATGAAAAAGCTAACACAAAAAGTAATGGTAAAACCTTTAACTCTACTGATTATACATGCTATGGCTGTGGCAGAACAGGTCACTTCAAGACTGTAATACCCTGAATTTTCCTAATACGATTTAGATATCTTACTGCGACTAATTAAGGATTTTAGGAAGAGACTATACCATGTTAGGACCTACCATGAAAATTTGGCACCCGGCGAAACTTTTTAAACGTTTCTTTAAAAATTGAACTTTTTATGCATAAGTCAAAAGCATGTCAATATTATACTCATTTTGTAGGGTTTTTCAAAAGAAAAATATTGGCACTACGTTTTTCCAAAAATGAGTTCGTACGTAACCGCTACAGATTTTTAAAGTTTAAGCACGTCGTATAAAAACTAGTTTTTCCATGCATTATTGAAAGTATATCAATATTATAGTCATTGTGTAGAGTATTAAGAAAGGAAGATGTTGACACTGAGTTTGCTCCAAAAGGAGATCGTGTGTAGAAGTTACGGCGTTTTAAGGTTTAAATATTAATAATAATATAATATAATATAAAAATAATAATAATAATAATAATAATAAAATAAGAAAATTTTTTGCTATAAAAAGGGGAGGGGATGTCGATGTTTTTTCATCCCAGCATAAGAAGAATTCCTTCTGCTTCATCTTCTCCGTTCTCTCTTCTTCTTTCTATCATTTTGGAGTATCGAGGTTCTGCGGATTTTTGGAAATTGAAGATCGATTTAAATTAAGATACGTTAGGGTAAGGTCGAAGGTAGGCATGGAGCTTGACAAAGGTGGATCAGCCGCCGTCAAGTCTCTGCCCGCCGTCGTTCCGATACCGTCATCTTAAATTTTCTCCCCTCGTTCTCTTCTTCATTCATTTTCCTGTTCGTGACTATCGGTCTATCAAACGGCTAAGGTCCTTTAAGATTTTGAGTTTCTGATCATAAGATCCGTTACTCTGCCGGAATGAATTTTAGATTTGGATCCCAATTAGGATCGGCATGTCATGATTTATTGCATTATTTCATGTTTTTCTAAAGAGAAAATATTCTTGATCAATCCTTTTTCGATAAAATTTATAGCGCATGTAGAGAAAAAATATAGAATTTTATGAAAGAGATTTCATTAATTTTCATCGGTCCAATTTTCATAGATCTGAAAAAGATTACGAATCTTCTTGAGTAAGCTTCGAAGTAAAGTTGCATATTTCAAAAATGTTTTTACATATAGAATAATGCCCTGAGTATTTTTGCCTTCTGGGCCAAGTTGATTTGAAAATCCGGGTATTGCCAAAATGACCTTAGAAGATCGAGAAAACCCTCGATTCCTCATTTTCACTTTATTCGTGTTACATTTCGGGATTTGAGGCCAAAAGTTGTTCCGTACAATTATCAGGTGCTTACGATTGCGAACAAGACATTTGACAGATTTACGATTATCACACGGTATTGGTATTTGCTGACAGGTGGGTGTATATATGCTTCCAAAATGTATTTTTGAGTTATTAAGCTCTGATGTTTATGAAAATCAAAATGGATGTCCATGTTAAAATGTTTTGTTCCTTATTGGATAAGTGATCCCTCAAGCATGATGATTGGATCATGTGCTATGTTAGCGCACTGGCACATGGTTAGTGTACACGTGGGTTTATGTGGGTTGTCCCCATATATTCTCGAGTGAAGTCAGTTTGGGTAAAAAGTTCCCTACTGATGAAGGACATAAATGATGGACCTCTATGGGCTGTCCCCATATGTTCATAGAAGGGTATCTAATGCCAATATTGAGCCAATGAAAATGAGATCTCAATAATTTTGGTATGCATAGAATGACATTTCCGTTTTAAAATTTTCTATGTGATACTGTGCAAGCATGGATATTCCTTTTCAGAAAATGATTTCACAAAAGGAAAATCACAAAAGGATTTTAAATGGCATAACCCACGGGGTACATTAGTACTCAGCCCTGCAAAATATTTTCAAATTGTTTTGCAGATGGAGCAGCTGGTGGTGTCGTGCGAGGCTAAGGAAAGGGTCGTTGCAAACTTTTATGTTATGTATTTCGCTGCCAAGCTCATGTTCTTTTCCAGTCTCTGATTCTTCATGTTATTGACTTCACGAAAATACAAAGATTCATCGTTCCTTCACGAGAATTAATATTATCTATTACATGCATTCATGTTCATAGGAGAGCTTAGAAGTAGTCGACCCCTCTTGGACGCTCTACTCCTCGACCCCTTGTGATGTTGTCGTGTAGCACCGACCACACCTGGAGAGTTGGGTGAGTGATTCCTTTTGGCAAGCTAAGCTCACTAACCTCCGCCCTTTATTGACGGCTCCTATTGGATGATTTGGCCGCTTGGGATTCTGGATTACCGCTCCCATGTAACGAGCTATAATCTCCGACCCCGTCTTGCCTTGCATCTCTTTGCATCCAATTGTTCATTGATCATGACATCATTGTTGACTATATCTACTGGTGGATTTATTTATCTCTTCCCCCATTCTGATTAGTCCTAGTTATGAACGAGTTACTGTCCATTTTTCAATGAAAATTCTTCCAGCATGATTACACGTTCCATGTCCCCCTTTCTTCCCCGCTTCTTTTCTTTCCCCCCCATTCACGCTCTGGCGCGTGCGCCATCCCTCGGGATCGGGGCGTGACAAAGACAGATTGTCCTGACCTGTCAAAAAGTCAAAGAGAAGAGCTAAGAGCTAAAAGAGATAGGAAACTCAAAGCTCAACGCAAGACCATGATAGCTGAAGAAGACTCTAGCAGTTCAAGTCATCTGTCTGATAGTTCATCAGATAATGATGAAGCATTCTATGGAGAAGAAACAGATGAAGATTGGGATGATAGTTCATCAGATAATGATGAAGCATTCTATACAAGAACATCACCCTCCAGAACAGATTGTTGGGAACCCATCAGATCGTGTGAGGACCAGAAGAATGCATGGAGAAAGTGCACTTCCAAGTTGTTATCTATCTCGTGTTGAACCATCTGATGCTTATGAAGCACTACAAGATGCAGACTGGGTTATTCTATGCAAGAAGAACTCAATGAGTTTAAAAGAAACCAAGTCTGGTATCTTGTAGATAGACCAAGACACCAGGGAGTAATAGGTGTCAAATGGGTGTTCAAGAATAAGCGAGATGAAAATGGTGAAGTCGTCAGAAACAAAGCCAGACTAGTTGCTAAAGGATACAGTCAACAAGAAGGCATTGATTTTGATGAGACATTCGCACCAGTTACCCGATTGGAAGCAATCAGACTGTTTCTAGCATATGCAGTATACAAGAGATTCAAGGTGTACCAGATGGATGTCAAGAGTGCATTCCTAAATGGAATATTTGAAGAAGAAGTGTATGTTGAACAACCACCCGATTTTGAAGAAGGAAATCCAGACTACAAGGTATACAGATTGTCTAAAGTTGTATATGGTTTGAAACAAGCACCCAGAGCGTGGTATGAAACACTATCAACATTCTTGCTGGAATCAGGATTCAGAAGAGGTTCTGTTGACAAGACACTGTTCATAATCAAAGTCAAAGAACATATCCTTTTAGTCCAGATATACGTTGATGATATCATATTTGGATCACCATCTGCTTATCTATGTGATAAATTTGTTGAACTAATGAAGAATAAATATCAAATGTCCATGATGGGCGAAATGAATTTCTTTCTAGCTTTGCAGGTGAAGCAGCTACCAGATGGTATCTTTGTTAATCAAACAAAGTATATCAACGATCTGATCACAAAATTTGGAGTCAAAGATAGTAAACTTGTCAAGATTCCAATGCAGACCAATGGCAAGATAGATCCAAATTCAGAAGGAAAACCAGCAAATATAACTCAATATAGGGGTATCATTGGCTCTCTACTATACATAACTGCTAGTCGACCAGACATTACCTTTGTAGTTGGAGTATGTGCTAGATACTAGGCCAACCCTTAGGAGTCTCATATGGAAGCTACCAAAAAGATACTTGGATATCTTAAAGGAACATCACACATTGGATTATGGTATCCATGTGAGGACAATTTTGAGTTAATCGGCTATTCTGATTCAGATTATACTGGATGCAAACTTGACAGAAATTCTACTTCTGGAACGTATCAGTTTCTTGGAAATAAGTTGATATCTTGGTTTTCAAAGAAACAAACATCTGTTGCTACATCAATAACTGAGGCAGAGTACATGGCCGCTGGAAGCTGTTGTGCACAAATACTGTGGTTGAAGCAGCAACTAAAAGACTACAAGATCGATGTGAATGAGATACCTATATTCTGTGATAGCTCAAGTGCCATCGCTATAACACAGAATCCAGTACTCCGTACAAGATGCAAGCATGTTAATGCGAGACATCATTTTATTCGAGATCATGTGGAGAGGAAACACGTCCAGATCGAGAAGATACACACAGATGTACAGCATGCTAATATCTTGACAAAAGCTCTACTAGAAGAGAGATTCAAGATGCTATGTGGAAAGCTAGGTTTGCTAAACCTGGATGAAAGAACCAAGTCAATACCAGATTGACATAACCAGATCATGGAGCAAAATAATAAAAAATAGATGCACTAGTTTTGATAACCAGATCATTGTATCACAGATGAGAGTATGACGCAAAATGCAAAATCAGATTGTCAACCAGATTGACAAGAAGCAGAATGATGCACAGGAGATGACAGAATATGATGAGATACAACCATGCCATGAAGAAATTAATTTTCCAATAAATGGTTACTTAGTCAAGGGTGAATTTGGAAATTAGAAGTGTCTCTGACTCTAATTACCGCCCTAACTATGGTCTATAAAGCTATTTTTCTGACATAGATTTGCTAAATCTTCCATAATCATGATGATTAGCACACCTTTAGAAACTGTGATCGAGAAAATCTCTGCAAGAAAAGGAATAAGGAAAGTTGCAGTGGATAAGAAGATTTACACACTCCGTCCTACAACCCTAGGATCTAGCGCGTGCATCAAACGCTACAAGGCGGCAAAATGGAAAGCTGAAGCGGGAAAACCTAAAAAGGGAGATTCTCATCCAACCTTAAAATTCTTATCGCTTTAATTTGAGCCGTTGATTGTTTTCTTATATATATGTGTCGTACGTGCATTAAACTGTTCACATTACATTTTCATTGCACTGAGCACTACTCTTCTTTAAGCACTTAAGCAAA
This sequence comes from Leonotis leonurus, assembly GCA_026898415.1. Taxonomy (NCBI): domain Eukaryota; kingdom Viridiplantae; phylum Streptophyta; class Magnoliopsida; order Lamiales; family Lamiaceae; genus Leonotis; species Leonotis leonurus. The sequence goes on from JAPKLX010000469.1 coordinate 50,578, forward strand.
ATCCCAGCATTTTTTTCTCGCAAGCTTTTCTCAAACTTCAAAACTTCACTAATCATGGCACCTCAATCTTCCTTATTTTTACAACATGTTGCTGAGGTTCAGAAGTTTCTTTCCCCTGTACCATTCGCCGATTTTGAAACCCATGGCTTTCACAAATTGGAGGAGATTTTTGCCATGGTTAAGCGCTGCAAAGGTTTATTTAAGATATCTATGGCGATTTAATTATGATTTACATCTGGAAATATATATATATATATATATATATCCTGCTATATCGTATTTTCTTTATTGGTACTGGTTTGGTTATATATATTCTCTGTGTGTGGATAACTGCTTGATATTCATTCTTGTGTCGTCCATATTTTCTTAATATGTCTTATATAATGCTCACATGACTGATGATTCCATGTTATATACTGGAATATTTATTATGAATAGGATTCCACAATATTGTCACCTCCCACCCTAAGATGTACTTAGCGAAGCAGGCTACCACTTTTTACTTGACGTGGCAAGATGAGAAAGAGGGCAATGAGGCAAACGTACTGATGCCCATTGGAGACAGGACAAGCAAGACCACCTACAATGTCCTGGCTATGATCAACCAGGCATATCGGCTGAAAGATGAAGGGATGACCTTGGATGAGATCACTCACGATCAACTCCAGGACGCGATAGAGATGGTGATGGTGATACCCGTAGCATACACTAGAAGAATGTTCCACAAATCTGTACTCCAACCTGGCCATAAGCTGATGTTCGAGCTTGTTCAAAGGATCTTTCTCAGTCACAGTGGTTCTTATGATCAAGTCACTCCAAAAAAGTTCAGAATCCTCACTGTTGTTGCTCTAAATCTCAAAGTCAACTGGGGCAGAATCTTGTTTGACTTGCTGGCAAAGTAGGCCAAATTGGTGAAATATACAAAAGACAACAGAGGGCATGGTGTCTCTGTGGAAGTTAGGAGGAACCTGAGGCACTCTACCAAGATCAACTTCATGGTGGAGAAGTTCTTCAAACAACAGGTTTGGGAGGACGCCACAGAATTCAACACTCGTCTCACTATCCCCAAAGACCAGCATCAGATTGAGATGTCCTTGGAACTCACTCCAGCATTATTCAACAAAATCACAGATGAAGTGCATCACGCTACACTTCTGGAGATGGGTAGTTCCAATCCCATCACCAGCCAGGACTGTTGAAAAGTAGAAAGAAAAGGCACCCAAAGGAGAAGGTGCAGAAAGAGAAAGCCGCACGCAAACCACCTACCAAAAGAGGAAGTTCTGTTGATATTGATACCTCAACATCCCACCAGCCTAAGCAGAAGAGACGCCGATTGAGCAAGGTTCAGGATTCTCCACAACCCACTGAAGAAATCCTAGAAGACATAGCTGACATACCATAACCAGAACCAGAATTGACTCAACCAGAACGAGTCAATCCAGAACAAGATGAGGAAGCACAACAACCAGAACACCCCATTCTTCCACAGGCTGAGGAGCCCATATTTGTGGAACCACAATCCAGTTATAATCCAACTCTGGAGAAGGATTTCATTCCCGCCAGAACAGGACCCTCACCAGACAGAATGCAAAGGATAAGTGAGGAAGAAGAAGAGGAAGTGGAGTCAACAGATGAGGAAGAAGAAAAGAAACGCCAAGCAGAAGGCATAATCAATTTATTGGAAAGTGAAGCAGATCACTCAGTGCTGCAAGACTTTCCTGACATTCATTTACTACCAGAAAGTCTGGGAACAGCGAAGAGAGTCAAATTCTACTTGCTGGTCAAGGATAGCGAGTACTATATTTTTGACGCTCTGCTCCAGACCAGATCAATGGAGGAGCTGAAGAAGGAGGAAGCCACTCTACTGAGCTTACTACAAGCACGCACTGTCAGTTAAGTGTGAGCAGAATACAACTCACTCACCCTCGCGCTGATGAAGCATGAGGCCAGACTGCTAAAGATCGATTTGAAGTTATTTTATGCTGATAAAATGGACTTCTATTCCAGTGTACCAGATGGAGAAACTGATAAAGATGTGTGCATGGAAGGCCAAGAAGAGACTCAGAAGGAACCATCCACGAGTCAACCAGATCAATCTTTACCAGAACAACACCCACCTCAAGAGACAGCCCAGCCCAAGCAACGGAAGAAGAAACCACCAGTCATTCATCTAGATCCAGTAGATGAGGAACCCACTGGCTAATACATCGATGGAGAACCCACTAACGAGCTGTATACATCAGGGGTATCCCAGAAGTTGAAGAAGAATGTCACCTTCTACGAAATGGAAGAACTTTTGGAACGGGAGATCAAAACCTTCAACAACTTCTAGATCGAACACCTGATCACGCTCAGAGTTGAAGATCACATGACTGGTACTTGCAATGCTCTTCAAGAAAAAGCCACACAAATACTTGCTGACTACAATCAACATTAGAAAGACTACATCAACAACATGGACATAGATATTCGCAAGAAAATCAGAGATCTCAAAAAGGAGCTCAATAAGAAGATCGATGACGATCGCACTGCTGTGTCAAGAGAAAACTACACTTAGATTGGAGGCAGTGGAACAGAAGGCTCAAAATGTTCACACACTAGTTGTTGACCTCCTAGCTAAACAGAAGGAGACCATCGATGCTGCAGTCACAAGTCAAGCTGTCTCAGATTACCGCTGAGGTGAAGGAAGCCTCTACTCTCGCCATCCACGCACAACTTGCTACCTTTGAGAAGGAGAAGTTCGTGGATATAATGAAAGAGCATCAGATGGATGTTCTAGATAATCTACTTTACCCAAACCCAGAAGAGTTTGAGCACCAGAGCACACGTCTAACAGCTGTAGAAGACTTACAGGAAACCTATGACTGCACCATTGCCACAATGAACAGCCATCTGGAGCGCAAATTGGATGCTACAGACCAGACCGTGAACCTTCTGCTTGGATTCAAAGCAGATGCAGAAGAAAAGATGGAGACGATGACGGCAAAAATAGATTCCCTCCGCACACTCATCAAGTCCATATTTGATGATGTCGAAAAGGGGGAAAACTCTATGGCTGGCAAGAGAAGCAAAGGGTTTAACAAGGGTTTTGTGACAGAACCAGAAGCAGAAGGAGCAGAAGCAAAAATTCAATCTGTTCCAATTCAACAAGCAAAGGAGAAGCCAACAACTCCACCGAGGGCGGACCCCACTATTGAACCAGAACAACCTACTCAACAACCTACTGCTGCTGCTCAAGATAAAGGCAAGAAGCCTGTGGATGAAGGAGACCAAATAGCAGAACTACTGCTATTTGGATTTAACAGAGAACAGACATGTGACCCTATCTTCAGAGCACAGTTTTACAAAGATCAGGTCGAAAGGGAGAAGAGGATAGCTGCTCAATAAGCAAAGGAGAAATCCTATCTGTCAACCTTCTTCTCACAGCCCTAATTAGAACGCTCTCAATAACAATCTTCACAGTCCACAACGCAGTCCAAAAAGAAGAAGAAGAAGCCCTTCACAGCATGGAATCTGTCCTTGAAGAAACAAACTCCAAAAGATGTGTGGGTTCCAGAAGGTGACCAGAAAGACTGGGAGCTGGTCAAGCAAGGCTTTATTATGAATATGTACTTACTCAAAGAACCTATATACTCGGAGTCCACACCAGATGAAGACTTCAACCGATATATGGAGAACTTTAGTGACAAGAACCTGATACAAAGAATCATAATGGCTGCCTCGAGTGCTAAATTCCAAATTAAGGCACCTGAAAAGGAGTACATGGTATGCCCGATGATTCCAGGAAGCAGCATCCCTAACAAGACGTACATATTAAATTACATCAATCAGCTGGTCAAGATAAAGGGATACAAGATTGACAACCATGATCCCAACTATGCCAGAGTGAGAGATGGAATTTACAAGAGCATACAACTTATCTCTGATGCACAGCGCGAAAAGATGAAGAAGGGAGGAGCAGCCAGATGGTTCTCATAATTGTCTTATTTTTCAATCCATCTGCTATGTAATTTTTGATTGTTGCTTTTTCTTTCATTATCTTCAGGTTATCCATTTGTACTCAAATTGATATATTAATACATGTGGATTTTCTGAAGATAAAGTCTCATTGTCCATAAACCTTTATCTGCTTTTGATTGTTATATGAATTAAATAACAATCTACTAACCCTTCTGGTTATTTAAAACCAGATCATTCTTATATGTTTCTATCTAGGGTTATATTGTGAAGTGTGGTTTCGACATCATCAAAAAAGGGGAAATTGTTGGGAACCCCACAATATTTGGTTTTGATGATGTTCTTTCGCAAGCACACTTAGATTTTATTCTGTCTTGTTAGATCTCAATCTTTTCTACATGTACCAGATCACTACAATATAAAGTGAATCTGATAGAGAACATGATCTTATTCCAGATTAGAAAAATGACTTGGTATGTAAAGAATCTCATCTTATAGAAGTCATTCTGTTTTTCTACTCTTCGAAGACCAGATCACCAGCAGATTGAAGCAAGCAGATGATGAACCTGATGGTCACACGATCACTATCACCAGGACATTCAGAAGAGTCTATCTTGCTTTGGAGCATACCTTCTGAAGGACCAGATCGACCACTTACCAGATCGATATCAATCTGGTGTGACCAGATCGATGTTCAGATTGAACCAGATGATATCAGATCAACTATCATTCAATTGGCAATCATATGCTTTGACCAAATTAGCTGATGAAGAGTCCCAAACTCATTGCCACATCATTCGTGCTATCAAAGATGGAAGGAGAATCAATCAATATGCGAAAAAGAAAAATAGTACCTGTTAAAGATCTGCTTTCCATATTTACGAAGATTCAGTAAAACTTTCCAAAGGCAAGATGAGACAATTTAGGGATTCAATATCCTTGATTGGTAAATCACATTTACTCCAAACCAATCAAGTCCATCGGTTAGAATTTCAAAATTCTACACCTATAAATGCTTGGAACAAAGACTGGAAGAGATATACACAAGACTATTATCTACGATCTACAAGCTGTTACTCTGCCCTGAAATCATCTCATCCATCGAAGCATTTACTTGAGAAGATTTCTACTCACCAGATCGTGTTCTGAGCCATTCGTGATCCAAATCACACCTCGATTTAAGTCTTTCTCATCGAAAAGAAGGAAGGAGATCTTCGCTAGTTAGTAGTTTTCTAGTGGATTAACGTGAAGAGATCCAGTTACAGTAGTTTTCTGTAAGTTGTAAAGGGACACGACCCTTATTCGTGCATAAGTTTTAAAACAGATTGTGTTTGAAACTTGTGGCTCGTTCTCAGCGAGTATAAATAAGAAGAGTATCCTAGTAGTGGATATCTAATCCAGTTTGGATTGGACCGTGGACAGAGGGGGTTTCCCGAACCACGTAAACAACTGTGTTATTTACTTTTTGCATTTTAAATTTCAGTTGTTTTATTCACTAATCTGCACACTCATTTAAATTGCATACTTAATCAATCTGCTAAATATTCACTTAGGTTTTCTAAACAAGAGCACTGACTATGTCCACCATATTTCCGCACTCAACACTCTACTTGATAACAAGATCACTCTTGATCTCGGCCAAGTGTTATTCACAAGAGAGTTTCTGCCTGGACAAAACGAGATCGATCTAGTCTGTCACAACTAGCGATCTAATTTCAGAAAGCTTAAATCTCTCTAAGTAATTAGTCAAGTAAACTGAAAATTTTCTATTAGGTGTATTCCCCCCCCCCCC
>JAPKLX010000469.1:86843-145140 GCA_026898415.1 Leonotis leonurus
AGAGAGGGTTGGGAAGGACTCAAAAATGCCTTCGCTCTGTGCAGATACTTTCTAAAGGAACCAGTATATATAGAAGGCACCCCAGATGAGGCATTCAACCGGTACCTAGACCTAAACAACGCCAGTGATCTGGTAGAAGAAATAAGGAAGGCTGCTGCCCAAGCAAACGTCCAGATCACTGCGCCCGAGAAAGAATACAGATCATGCCCCACCATTCCAGGGACTGATCTACCGGACAAAACCTTTCTGCTCACCTTCATCAACCAGTTAGCAGAAAACAGAGGATACAAGGTGGATGCAGAGGACCCGGACTACATAAGGATCAGAGAGGGGATATACGAGAGTGTCCAGCTTATCTCGGACGAGACCAGAGCAAAGATGAAGAGGCAACAAGAAGAGAAAAGAAAAAGCAGATAGACACATTTCTCATATCTTTATGATCTGCATTTCTTATGTTTTGTCTTGACTATCTGTAAACTCTATTTGTCTCTTTATATATGAAATCTGTTTGAGTTTCTGATGACAACATTTTATTGTCCAGAACACATATAAAATATCCTAATCGTTATAAACTTAATAACGAACAAACATCAATCTGGCTATCAGACTAGATCTCTCTTTATATGGTGATAGGATATTATTGTAAAGTGTAGTTTTGACATCATCAAAAAGGGGGAAATTGTTGGGAACCCTAAATTTAGTTTTGATGATGGTCCTTCGAAACACACTTAGTTATTTTATTGCTTAAACTGTTCCAAATGTAAAACAGATCACTATATATATAAAGTGTATCCGATTATGGAACAGATTAGGAGATGACTTGATATGTAAGGGATATATTCCCATAGAAGTCAATCTCAACTTAGAATAGGATGAAAGTCAAAGATTTTAAGCCAAATAGGAATTGATCTGCTGTAACAGACAGTAACCAGATCGATGCTTGCAGCGAGAAACTAGAACGATTGAGTCATCAATCCATCAGCTGACATCATCCTACACATCATATGCTCTTGCCACGTCAAGATCAAGTCCATCCAACTGGGATTGGAAAGAAGATCTTCGATTAACATATAAAAGGAAAGAGACCGTTAGCAATCTGCTTTCCATAACTCAATGATTGAGTTAACCTTTCCTATATGGCAAGAACAGATATGATGGAAACCATTGATTGGCAATATACCATCTATCTCACACCAATCAACAACGGCTAGAATTTTATATTCAACGCCTATATAGTTGAAGTTAGAGATCTGGAGAAGAAGTTAGAGAAAACACACGCGAACTATACTGTTATTATCTTCTCAAGCAATCAATCTGCAATCCAGACTTAGAGCTTCAACACTTTGTGATTCTACATCACACCAACCATCTCGATTCAAGTCTGTCTTATCGAGAGAAAGGAGATCACCCTGCTAGCTAGTAGTTTTCTAGTGGTAACGTAGAGGTAATCTGTTGTAAAGGGACACGACCCTTAATTCGTGCATAAGTATCTGTCTAGTTTTGACTGGTACTTGTGACTCGTTCTCCACGAGTATAAAGAAGCAGAGTATCCTAGTAGTGGATAATCTGGTCTAGTTTTGACCAGATCGTGGACGTAGGGATTTCCCGAACCACGTTAAATAACTGTGTGCTTTACATTCCTGCACTTTATTTTTCTCAGTTGTTTATTATCCTCACGCTCTGCACTATCATCATTCTGCATCTCAATCAATCTTCTTAACATTCTGGATAATTACTAAGGTTTTCTAAACAAGAGCAATCACTAATCCACCATTATTCCGCACTCACTCAACACTGAGAAAGTAATAAGATCACTCTTATTATTAGCTAAGTGTTTACACTAAGAGAGTAATCTGGTTGGACTAAGACAGCTATCGATCTGCATATCGATCTGTCTAGTCATCTTCGAGCAATTTCTTACACAGAATAGCTTGAACTCTCTCAACTTGTCAAGTAAACTGAAAAGTTTGTATTTGGTGTATTCCCCCCCCCCCCCATACACTAAACCTTGCTCTTTCAGGACCAACAAGGATCAATCTTTATCATTGATAGCGGTTGTTCGAAGCATATGACATGTGACAAAAACCTGCTATCAGACTATGTAGAAAGACAAGATCCACAGGTAACCTTTGGTTGTAACTCAAAAGGATATACCAGAGGGTATAGTAATGTTAACATTGACAAGACCACTATTTCAAATGTTTCTTATGTTGAAGGTCTTAGTCATAATCTGTTTTCTTTTAGTCAATTATGTTCTAATGGTAATCAGATTGTTTTTTATGCTAACAATTGTCTTGTGAAGAATAAGGAAGGAGATGAAATTCTTCTTATCGGGAAACTGCAGGACATATTGTACATTGTGCAATTGACAAACCAGATCGAGACATGCTTAGTCACTAAAACAATCTCTGAGACAAGTTGTTATGACACAAGCGACTTAGCCAACTGAATTTCAAGTTTATCAACAAGATTGCAAGAGAGAAGCTAGTCGAAGGATTACCAGATCAAGTATATGATAAAGATCTTATCTGTGAAGCATGCCAAGCTGGAAAGTAGACCAAGTCATCATTCACCACTAAAGCAGCTCACTCATCTACCAGAATATTGGAACTATTACATCTAGACTTATTTGGCCCAGTAACACCTTTAAGTATCAATGGTAGAAACTATACATTGGTCATCATTGATGATTATTCAAGATTCACTTGGGTTATCTTTTTGTTTCAAGAAAAGGAAACGTTGGAGAAACTGCTTGATTTCTTCAACAATAACACTAAACAAAAGCATACCACCATCATGACAATTAGAACAGATCGAGGAACAGAGTTTTTAAACCAGAAGGTTGAAGCGTATTGCAATCAGATGGGTATAATTCATCAGAAATCTGCCGCAAGAACACCTTAACAGAATGCAGTAGTAGAAAGGCAGAACAGATCACTAAAAGAAGTAGCACACAACATGTTAAATGAAACCAATCTGCCAAAGAAGTTTTGGGCAGAAGCTATATACCCAGCGTGTTACACACAGAACAGCTGAATCATCACACTCAGATATGGAAAGACACCATATGAGATCTAAAAAAATAGAAAACCCAGGATTAAGTAATTTCGTATTTTTCGTTGTACGTGTTACATTGATAACAATGGGAAATCTCAATTGAAAACTTTTGATAGAAAAACTAACCCTAGAAAATTCTTAGGATATTCGGATCTTAGTAAAGCTTATCGAGTTTACAATAGAAAAACTCATATTGTGGAGGTAACATCTCATATTATATTTGATAAACTATTCTTGAGTACAGGGAAACAGGTGAAGAAAAGGTTCACAACCAAATCACTACCAGAAGATCAGGAGGAATATTACTAGAAGATTTTTTGATTTGGAATTCACTCAAAAATGAAGAAGATGATGTTCAACCTATAGCTGAAACTAGCACACAACAAGGGGGAACATATCACATTGAACTAGATCAAGACAGATCAGTACCTGAAAGTAGTGAATCTGTGCAACCAGAAGATAGTGAACCTGCTCAAAGTCAACCTCCTGATTCCAGAGAAGTTAACAACAACATGGATGTCAACCAGGAGATAGAAGAAGAAAATCTTTTCCAAGCAACCTCAGCAGCACACCCAGAATTTGAGGAACCCACAGCAGAACCTGAACCTAAGATATCAAAAGAAGAGATGTCTAGGCGCAAAAAGTGGATTCAAGATCATCCACCAGAACAGATTGTTGGGAACCCATTAGATCGTGTGAAAACCAGAAGGATGCATGGAGAGAGCACACTATTAAGTTGCTATCTATCTCATGTTGAACCAACTGATGCATATGAAGCACTACAAGATGCAGATTGGATCGTTGCTATACAAGAAGAGCTAAATAAATTCAAGAGAAACCAAATATAGTACCTAGTGGATCGACCAAAACACCAAGGAGTAATTGGTGTTAAATGGGTATTCAAGAATAAGAGAGATGAGAATGGTGAAGTTGTCAGAAACAAAGTCAGATTAGTTGCTAAAGGATATATTCAACAAGAAGACATAGACTTCGATGAGACATTTGCACCAGTTGCCAGATTGGAAGCATTAAAATTGTTCTTGGCATATGCAGCGTACAACAAGTTTAAAGTGTACCAGATGGATCTCAAGAGTGCTTTTATGAATGGTATTCCGGAAGAAGAAGTTTATGTGGAGCAACCACCTGGTATTAAAGAAGGAAATCCAGACTAGAAAGTTTACAAATTGGTTAAAGTAGTTTATGGGTTGAAGCAAGCTCCTAGAGCTAGTTATGAGACATTGTCAACCTTTATACTGGAGTCCGGCTTTCGAAGAGGATTAGTTGACAAAACATTGTTTATCATCAAAGTCCAAGAGAATATCCTTTTAATACAGATCTACGTTGATGATATTATTTTTGGATCTCAATCTAGCTATCTGTGTGATAAATTTGTAGATCTGATGAAGAACAAGTATCAAATGTCCATGTTGGGCGAAATTAATTTCTTTTTAGGTTTGTAGGTTAAGGAACTATCTGATGGAATATTCGTGAATCAAGCGAAGTATATACAACATCTGATCGCCAAGTTTGGAGTTAAAGACAACAAACCTGTCAAAATCTCAATGCAGACCAATGGGAAGATTGATCCAGATCCAGAGGGCAAACCAACAAATATAACTCAATATAGCGGTATCATTGGATCATTGTTATATCTAACCGCTAGTCGACCTAACATTACTTTTGCAGTTGGAGTATGTGCAAGATACCAGGTCAACCCCAAAGAATCTCACATGGAAGCAGCCAAGAAGATATTAAGATATCTCAAAGGAACAACACACATAAGATTATGGTATCCATTTGTTGATAACTTTTAATTAACAGGTTACTCTGATTCAGATTATGCAGGATGTAAGCTAGACATAAAATCAACTTCTGGAACCTGTTAGTTTCTTGGAAACAAGCTGATATCGTGGTTATTAAAGAAGCAAACATCTATTGCTACATCAACAATAGAAGCAGAGTACGTGGCTGCTGGAAGCTAAGTGCTAAAGCGGGAAAGTTAAAAAGGGAGGAATAATATTAACCCCTGAATTTTTACTTTTAATCTTAGTTGTTCGTTGTTTACTTATATATATGCGTACTTATCTCAGTAACTGTTCACCTACACTTCCATTTCACAGAGCACTTTAGCAAATTCCGCACTCGATTTCTTCAAAAACTTCTTTCCAAAACTCATTTAAACCTCAAATCTTTCAAAAATGGCACCAATGAACTTGTTTTTTCCTGCCCGTGTCGCTGAAGTTCAAAAGTTCATATCACCCGAACCCTTTGCTATTTATACCACACATGGCTTCCAAAAGTTGGAAGAAATTTTTGCGGCTGTGAAGAAGTGCAAAGGTCCTATTTAATATTTATGCCTGATAATATTGTTTATTTTCATGTTTATTATGTGAGTATTATACATAGGGGTGTCAATCGGTACGGTTCCGGTTAACCGGAACCGGTTAATCGGTTAACCGGAACCGAAAAAGTGAGGATTTCAAGAACCGGTACCGGAACCGGAAATTTAACCGGTTACCGGTCGGTTCGGGACCGGTTAACCGGTTAAGGTACCGGTTTTCAATTTTTTTTATTTTTTTTTATTTTATTTTAAAAATATTAATTTAAACTAATAATAATTTAATATAAATATAATTAAATTTAATTTTGTAAACATTTTATAATATATAAAATATTTTTTAAATAAATATAAAATATAAAATAAATATAAAATATATTTTTTTTAGATATTTAATTTAATAAACCGGTACCCGGTCCGGTACCGGTTCGGTACCAGTTAACCGGGTACCGTTATTCTTTAAAATGTAAGAATCGGGAACCGGGATTTTTCCCGAATAATCGGTACTCGGTAACCGGTTCCCGGTCCGATACCGGTTTGGTACTGGTTCTTCCCGAGAACCGGTTACCGATTGACACCCCTAATTATACATATGCTTATATAATTGTTTGAATGGAACATGTGTTGTGTGATATTAGAAAATTGGAAAAACCATCATAGTGTTCTTCGTGTTCTTGATTATATTTGATATATCTAGTATATTTTGCTTTTGGAGACGATAACCAAGTGTTATTAATTGCCTAAATCTATATTTTAGGATTTCATAACATAGTTACTGCACATCCTAAGATGAATCTGCCAACATCAGTAGCCTCATTCTATCTCACATGGGAGGACGAGAAAGAAGAGCACGAGGCCAGCGTACTGATGCCAATTGGAGATAGACCCAACAAAACAACCTTGGATCTGTCTGAAATCACCATGGAGCAACTACAAGAGGCTGTGGGGATGGTGATGGTGATTCTAGTTCACTACACTGGAAGGATGTTCCACAGACCCTTACTGGCGTCTGGCTTCAAATTGATTTATGAATTTGTGCAAAGGATCTTCCTGATGCACAGTGGCATATGACTAAGTGACCCCAGAGAAGATGAGGATACTCACAGTCGTAGTTTTCAACTTCAAAGTAAATTGGTGGAGAATTCTATTTAATCTGCTAGCCAAAGAAGCCAGAATGATTGTTGAGATCAGAGAGGGAGACAAGATTGTTTCTGTATCTGTAAAGAGAAATTTGAGGCACTCAACCAAGATCAATTATATGATCAAGAAGTTCTTCAAGTAGAGAACATGGGAAGGAGCCATTCCTTTCAATGAACAGTTTACTCTGCCCAAGGATCAGCACCAGCTGGAGATGTCTCTAGGTATCACACTTGCCCTTCTGAACAAGGTGAAAGAAGATGTTCACCTGGGCCAACTGCTGGAGATGGGGAACTCTAACCCCACATGGGCTACTCCTTCTAAAGGGGAAAGAAAGAAGGCAGAGCCCAAAGTACAGAAGGAGAAGCCACAGAGGAAGACATCTGCCAAACGCGCAAGTTCTGTGGAAACAGACACCTCTCCTACCATTCAACAGAGGAAGACCCAGCCAGACTCACCAGCTCCAGAGGAATTAACTCAACAACCAGAGGAAGAGATTCCACATGAAGTTTTGCCTGAATCCACCTTTGACCCAAACCAGATCAAGTATAAGGTCTTAGTCATAATCTATTTTCTGTTAGTCAATTTTTTTTCTAATGGTAATCAGATTGTTTTTTATGCTAACAATTGTCTTGTGAAGAATAAGGAAAGAGATGAAATTCTTCTTACTGGGAAATTGCAGGATAGATTGTACATCGTGCAATGGACAAATCAGATCAAGACATGCTTAGTCACTAAAACAGTCTCTGAGACAAGCTGATTATGGCATAAGCGACTTAGCCATTTGAACTTCAAGTTTATCAACAAGATTGCAAGAGAGAAGCTAGTCGAAGGATTACCATATCAAGTATATGATAAAGATCATATCTGTGAAGCATGTCAGGCTGGAAAGCAGAACAAGTTATCATTCACCAGCAAAGCAGCTCACTCATCTACCAAAATATTGAAACTATTACATCTAGACTTATTTGGCCCAGTAACGCCTTTAAGTATTAATGGTAGAAAGTATTTATTGGTCATCATTGATGATTATTTAAGATTCACATGGGTTATATTTCTGTTCAAGAAAAAGGAAACGTTGGAGAAGCTGCCTGATTTCTTCAACAATATTACTAGACAAAGGAAGATGACCATCATGACAATCAGAACATATCGAGGAACATAGTTTCTAAACCATAAGATTGAAGCATATTGCTACAAGATGGGGATTACCCATCAGACATTTGCCGCAAGAACACCTCAACAGAATGGAGTATTAGAAAGGCGGAACAGATCACTAAAAGAAGCAGCACAAACCATGTTAAATGAAACCAATCTGCCAAAGAAGTTTTGGGCAGAAGCTATCTACACAACGTGTTACACACAGAACAGATAAGTAATTACAATCAGACATAGGAAGACACCATACAAGATATGGAACAACAAAAAACCCAGGATTAAGTATTTTCGTACTTTTGGTTGTACGTGTTACATTTATAACAATGGGAAATCTCAATTGAAAACTTTTGATAACAAAACTGTAGAATATTCTTAGGATATTCTGATTTTAGTAAAGCTTATCAAGTTTACAATAGGAAAACTCATGATGTGGAAGTAACACCTCATATTGTGTTTGATGAATCTATTCTTAAATACAGGGAAACAGGTGAAGAACAGGCTCACAACTTGATTAATGCTAGGAGATCAAGAGGGATATTAATTGAAGATGTTCTGATATGGAACTCAACAAAAGATGAAGATATCGATGTTCAACCTGTAGCAGAAACCTGCATACAGCAAGGGGGAAAAGCTCACATTGAACCAGATCAAGATAGATCAGTACCAGAAAGTAGTGAATCTGTGCAACCAGAAGATTGTGAACCTACTCAAAATCAACCTGCTGATTCCAGAGAAGTTAACAACAACATGGATGTCAACCAAGAGATAGAAGATGAAAACCCTTTCCAAGCAACTTGAAAAGTAGAACCTTAGTTTGAGGAACCAACAGAAGAACTAGAACCTGAGATATCAGAAGAAGAGATGTCTAGGCGCAGAAAGTGGATTCAAGATCATCCACCAGAACAGATTGTTAGGAACCCATCAGATAGTGTGAAAACCAGAAGGATGCATGGAGAGAGCGCACTTCTAAGTTGCTACCTATCTCATGTTGAACCTGCTGGTGTATATGAAGCATTACAAGATGCAGATTGGGTCATTGTTATGCAAGAAGAGCTCAATGAATTCAAGAGAAATCAAGTTTGGTATCTTGTAGATCGACCAAAACACCAGGGAATTATAGGTGTTAAATGGGTATTCTAGAAATAGAGAGATGAGAATGGTGAAGTTGTAAGGAAAAAAACCAGATTAGTTGCTAAAGGCTACAGTCAACAAGAAGGCATAGACTTCAATGAGACATTTGCACCAGTTGCCAAATTGGAAGCAATCAGATTGTTCTTGGCATATGCCGCGTACAAGAAGTTTAAAGTGTACCAGATGGATGTCAAGAGTGCTTTCTTGAATGGTATTCTAGAAGAAGAAGTATATGTTGAACATGCACCTAGGTTTGAAGAAGGAAATCCATACCAAAAAGTATACAGATTGGCTAAAGCAGTTTATGTGTTGAAGCAAGCTCCCAGATCTTGGTATGAGACATTGTCAAATTTTCTGCTGGAGTCTAGCTTTCGAAGAGGATCAATTGAGAAGACATTGTTCATCATCAAAGTCAAAGAGAATATCCTTTTAGTACCGATATATGTTGCTAATATTATTTTTGGATCTCAATCCAGCTATCTGTGTAATAAATTTGCAGAGCTTGTGAAGAATAAGTATCAAATCTCCATGGTGGACGAAATTAATTTCTTTCTAGATTTGCAGGTGAAGCAACTACGAGATGGAATATTAGTGAATCAAGCAAAATACATACAAGATCTGATCACCAAATTTGGAGTTAAAGATAGTAAACCTGTCAAAATTCCAATGCAGACCAATGGAAAGATCGATCCATATCCTAAGGGCAAACCAGCAAATATAACTAAATATAGGAGTACCATTGGATCATTGCTATATCTAACTACTAGTAAACCTGACATTAGTTTTGCAATTGGAGTATGTGTGTAATACCCCGAAATACTGTAGCCATAATTAAAACGTGATTAAACCTTAATTAAGGCTATGCATCCTTAAGAGAATATTTTTATGAGATTAAGAAGAGTTTGAAGAATCTATTATACGATTTAGAAGAGAGAATTACGAATATTCGTTAAGAAAGAAAATGGAATTTAATAATTCCATATTAGAGATAAAAGAAAGGGGTTGAGATAGAATAAACTCAGACGATGCATACCCCTCAGAAGAGAAAATTTTTATCTATTATATAATATAGAAAAATGGATTTAGAAATTTCATTAAGCTAGAAAACAGGCAAATTAGAGAATAAAAATTTATTATTACCATTTCGGTAATAATTAAATAAGTTTTCGATTAAAATTCGGATTGAGAATCCGACAGTTGTAGTAGAACCTACAAATTATGCTCAATTTTCTAAGATATATAGAAGAGATTATTATAAAGACTTTGTTAGAAAATATGGTTTTTAGAGGGAATTTATTTAATTAAATTTGTTCGGTATCTTAAAACTCGCATAAATTGTTCAAATGAACTCGGAATCACGAACGGTCTGAACCGGTGGATTCCTTGTGTCGAGATGAGTAATCCAGTATTAATATCTCGGAACCCAAAAACGGATGTTCTAGAAGGTTCTAGAAACCCCTAGAGTGATGTAGAATTATGTATTTAATTATTTAATTAACCAATTACATGAAATTACTTAAGAGATAAGAAATTGTCCTAATATTTATCATCTTCTACCTCCCTTCACCCCCTCATTTTCGAAAATTTCTCTTCCACCATAGACAAAAATTTCTTCTTCCATAATCAAGCTTCTAAGCTAGGTTTTGAATCCAAAATTTGAAGAAAAAGTGTCTTTGAGGTACTATCTTCTATCTTTACCTCTTTAATTTATAGAAATTGAAGAAAGTTTGCATTTTCATCTATGATAAATTATGCTTTATGATTCATGAAGATATGATGTTAATTTCCATATATGTGATATGAAATGAGTAGAGAATCATGATTGAAGTAAGAATTTGAAAAGAATTATAAGATATGAAGAGTAATTAGATTTGCCCTAAATCTTCACCATAAACCCTAATTTGATTTTGAAGAATATGCATGAATTTGCTTGAATTGGATATGAATAAGTATCATTAGACATCACTAAGCATGATTAGAGCAAGAAATTAGATCAAAAATCAATTTTCTAATTTTCTTCTTAAGGACCGAAAATTGCCCTTAAGTGTTCTATAAGATTTTGATTTTATTTGTGTAATTTGAGATCATAATTGGAATCAATGGTATGAATAAAGCTTAGAATAATTAATTGGGAATTTTTCATGCACTAGAATGAGATTTTCAAAAATTTAAGAATGTATGAAGTTCATGGTTTATATATATGTTGATGGTAAATTGCTTAAGTGATGATGAATAGAAACTAATTAGATGATAATAAGCATAGATAAACTAAGAATTTGAAGATAGAATTACCACTTCATGGAGATTCATAAAATGCTTGGAGAAGGGGATGATCCAAAGGTACATGTAGAGGGTTTAATGGTTTGATCTAATACCATAGATATGATGAGGGAAGAATATGAAGTATAATGTGGAACTATGAGATTAAATTAGCCAAGTATGTAAAAGTTGGAAATTGTTAGTTTAGTAAGTAAAGAAGTGAAGTGATGATATAAGTAAGATAAATAATGAATGAGAGGTTAAATTTGAAGGATGCAATAACCGAATAAGTTATAAGCATGCGAAATGATAATCGAAGTAGATTATAAGAAGAATGAGAATTAAGTATGAGAAACTAATTAACTTTGAATCATTATAGAAAGAAGAGGTAGATGAGATCGAGGGGATAAAAGTGGAAGGAAAAGAGAGGATCTAGAAGACGAGGATAGATGGTGGTTATGAGCAAATTAGTTCCTTAGCTCTAAGGAACATCCAGGTGGGCTTTCTAACTAAAAGTTATGCACGTGCTAAAGATTTATTTATGCATTATGTTTTATGTTAAAGAAGTTGACTTGCCTGTTTTTAAGCATGTTGCATATTGCCTATCTACGAGAGAATTACGATATCGGCCCTATGTCGGACGAGCTGCCGGTAAGGGTTTGTGTACACATTTGTGACCGTGAGCCGGTGAGCGGATCGGCCGGTCATAGTGTTTGAGAGGGAGGCCTACCTCTCAACACAAGAAGTGCGTAGATATGGTATTACAGATTTTAGATTTATGTCTGCAGACACATTTCATGCATGCTCAGTTACATTATTTTCAGAAAAGAAAGATTTGGCAAGTCAATATTTTAGCTCTATGAGCAAGATTTTAAATGTTTTGGCATGTGTCCACTGAGTGCTTTATGTACTCACGCCCTGCATGTTTTCTTAACGTGCAGGTTGAGCTGGAGATGGCGATGGATTCGAACACTGTAGTTGTTTTGTATGCGAACCATTCAGTGAAATATAGATTGTCTTATTGTTCATGTTAGTTGTTTGTATGTTGAGTTATATGTCGTCATACATGTAGCTCAACTCATGATTCCGTTGCGATCCTATGTTTGTTGTCATTTGACGTCTGGCACCTATGTATTGGTTTAGTCTTTGGTATCCATGGTTTCACTTTCCTTTGTGAGTTATCATGTTCTATCTCTATCTCTTGGTTGCTTGAGTTGGTATTTTGATGTGTTGAAACTCCAAGTTCAAAAATTTAGTAAACTTTGATTTTTCAAGAAACAGGGCATCCTCTGTTTTTCCCATTTCTGCACGTTTCACTGGTCCGTTTTTTCTGAAATTGGTGTCATTTGAAAGATCTTTTCGATAGCTTTCCAACGCCTCTTTCGGATCTTAATTCGGAGTTCGTATGAGAAAGTTATGGGCTTTCGAAGTCGACGTGTCGGCCCTGCCCTGTTTTACGCGAGAACTTATATGAGTTTCTTTGCAACCAAACATCATTTGCTAGAGTTATTTCTAAGTTAAGTGAGTCATGGTCTAATCTCTTGACTAAGAAAGGGTTAAGAAATTGGGCTGTGACAATGTGCCAGATACCAGGCAAACCCTAAGGAGTCACATATGGAAGCAGCTAAGAAGATATTAAGATATCTCAAAGGAACAACACACATAGGATTGTGGTATCCACGTGATGACAATTTTGAATTAACAGGTTACTCTGATTCAGATTATGCATGATGAAAGCTAGACAGAAAATCAACTTCTGGAACCTGTCAGTTTCTTGGAAACAAGTTGATCTCATGATTCTCTAAGAAGCAGACGTCTGTGGCTACATCAACAACGGAAGCAGAGTACATGGCTGCTGGAAGCTGTTGTGCATAGATACTTTGGCTTAAACAACAGCTAAAATACTATGAGATTAATGCGAAGGAAATACCTATTTTCTGTGACAGCTCGAGTGTCATAGCTATAACACAGAACCCAGTTTTACATACAGAAGTGTAGCGAGCTGATATATTAACAAAAGCACTACCAGAAGAGAGATTCAAGATGCTATGTGGAAAACTAGAATTGCTAAGTTTGGAAGATAAGATGAGATCGACAGCAGATCACTAAACCAGATCAATTAGCAGACTGTGAAGAAACAGATCAATTAATATCAGATTACAAGAAACAGATCAGTAGAAGTACATATTATTGAAACAAGATCGACAGCATCAGATCGATAGTTGCCAGCTGACTGGAGATATCAAGACCAGATCATCTGGAGTGTTCAAACACTTGTCAAAATAAAGCAAGACATGCAACGCCACGTGGAAATTAATTTTCCATAAAAGATTACTTAATCAAGGGGGAACACAGAAATTTGTATCTATTTCTGTTTATTCACCACCATTATCTTAATCGATACAACTATTTATCTGACATGATTTACCAAATCTTCTATAATTGTGATGATTATAATGGGTATTGGTAAATGAAATCAAGGAAAATCAGTTCCTAAAATAGGAAAAGGAAAGCCGCAGTGACGAAGGAAAGCTGACACCCGCTTCATCTTAACCATAGATGCCTATCGCGTGTATCAGACGCCTCAGAAGGGGCGGCAAACCTAAGTGCTAAAGCGGGAAAGTTAAAAAGGGAGGAATAATCTCAACCATTGAATTCTTACTTTTAATCTTAGCCGTTCGTTGTTTACTTAAATATATGCGTACTTGCTCTCAGTAACTGTTCACTTACACTTACATCTCACTGAGCACTCAAGCAAATTTTCGCACTCAAGTTCTTCATCAAATTCTTTTCAAACTTCTTTTCATCTTCAATTTTTTTCAAAAATGGCACCAAAGAACTTATTGTTTCCTGTCCGTATCGCTGAAGTTCAAAAATCTATCTCACCCGAACCCTTTACTGTTTATACTACGCATGGCTTCCAAAAGTTGGAAGAAATATTTGATACTATGAAGAAATGCAAAGGTTCTTTTTGAGATTTCTATCTATTTATTTTGTCCATTATCATGCTTAGGATGTGAGTCTTATATATGTACATTTATATGATTGTTTAAATGGAACATGTGTTATGTGATACTGGAAACTAGGAAAATCATCATAAGTGTTCTTCATGTTCTTGATATTATTGGACATATCTAGTATATTTTGCTGTTGGAAATGACAATTATGTGTTACTGACTGCCTAAATCTGTGTTATAGGGTTTCACAACATTGTTACTACATATCCTGAGATGTACTTGCCAACATCTATAGCTTCCTTCTATCTCACATGGGAGGATGAGAAGGATGGACATGAGGCTAGCGTGTTGATGCCAATCGGCTATAGACCCAGCAAGACCACATATAATGTGATACAAATGATCCAAAGTGCTTTCATACTGAAGGATGAAGGCATGGATTTGTCTGAAATTACCATGAAGCAACTACAAGAGGCATTAGAGAAAATTATGGTGATTCTGGTTCATTATATTGGAAGGATATTCCACCGTTCATTGCTAGCACCAGGGTTCAAACTGGTATTTGAGTTTGTGCAAAGGATTTTCCTGATGCACGGTGGGTCTTATGACCAAGTGACCCCCGAGAAGATGAGGATACTAACAGCTGTAGTCCTCAACTTGAAGGTGAATTGGTGCAGGATTCTTTTCGACCTGCTAACCAAAGAAGCACGACTGTTAGTAGAAACCAGAGAAGGAGACAAAGTTGTATCTATCTCTGTAAAGAGGTATTTGAGGCACTCAACCAAGATCAGTTCTATGATCGAGAAGTTCTTTAAGCAAAGAACATGGGAAAGAGCCATTCCCTTCAATGACCAGCTCACTCTGCCCAAGGACGAACACCAGATGGAGATGTCCCTAGGTATTACACCTGCCCTTCTAAACAAAGTGAAGGATGATGTTCACTTGGGCCAACTGCTAGAGATGGGAAACTGTTGGTCCCGAAAGAGCAAGGTTTGGTGTATGGGTTGGGGGGGGGGGAATACACCAAATACAAACTTTTCAGTTTACTTGACTAATTACTTAGAGAGATCAAGCTTTCCCGTTAAGAGATTTCTTAAGTTTGACTGACCAGATCGATAATTAATCTATCCAAATAAAATCTCTCACGTGATAAACACTTAGTAGATAGCAAGAGTGATCTTGTTATCCAACAGAGCGTTGTGTGCGGAATATGGTGGACTTAGTCTGTCCTCTTTAGAAAACCTTTAGAAAAACTTAACCAAGCAGATTAACAGATTGATTAAGAATGCAGATTGAATGCTCGTGTTGGTTTATGAATAAAACAACTGAAAGTAAACATGCGTAAAGTAAATAACACAGTTATTTTTATGTGGTTCGGGAAACCCCCTACGTCCACGGTCCAATCGAAACTGGATCGGATATCCACTACTAGGATACTCTCTTCTTTATACTCGCTAAGAACGAGCCACAAGTTCCAATCACAACCTGATTGAAACTTATGCACGAATAAGGGTTGTGTCCCTTTACAACTTGCAGTTACAACTGTTACAAAGTACCTTCACGTTAATCCACTAGAAAACTACCAGCTAGGTAATTTTAACCGAATGTCAGATGACTAGTTGATCTGGTCCTGGTCTGGCTCACTCCATATTGCGTGATCTGGTCAATAGATTAACGTCAATCTGGTTAACATCAATATGCTCCAAACTGTTCCAAAACATGGTTGCAATCATTGTGAATAATCTCTCCATAACTAGATTGAATGACCATCAAACAAATCATATGTTTGCTTGTAGGCTTCTGCTGATTTGCTCCTTCGAATAGAACAACAGCTAACCAAATGACTTCTATAAGATATAGTCCTTTACATTCTAAGTCATCATCTAACATGGTCTATAGCTGATTCACTTTATAAGATAGTGATATGTTACATGTAGAACATGGTAAGGCCTATCAAACAAAAATAAGTCTAAGTGTGTTTCGAAAGATCATCATCAAAACTAAATTTGTGAAGGGTTCCCAACAATTTTCCCCTTTTTGATGATGTCGAAACCACACTTTACAATAACCCTAGTAAGATATTAAATCTTGATCTGGTTTGAATATACCAGAAAGGTTAAGGAGTCGTTAATAATTATAACGAACATAAAGCATTAATCTGGTTCTAGACAATGAGAAGTGGTCATCAGATAACCCTCAAAATTATATATATCAGATACAATCAAGTGAGTTACATGAGGAATCCAGAAACCAATCAAAAACAAAAGACAGCTGATGGTATAAGATATGAGAAATTCTAAGTGAACCATCTTCCAGCTCCTCCCTTCTTCATCTTCTCTCTCTGTGCATCAGAGGTTAGCTGTACACTCTCGTAGATCCTATATGGCACTCTTGCATAATTGGGATCATGGTTGTCGATCTTGTAGCCTTTGATCTTGGCTACTTGATTGATGTAGTTGAGAATGTAGGTCTTTTTTGATAAATTGCTTCCAGGCTTCGTCAGGCATACCATGAACTCCCTTGCGGGTGCCTTAATGTGGATTTTAACCTTCTCGGCAGCTGATCTAATCCTCTGAACCAATGCTTTATCCACAAAGTTTTCCATATATTTTTGTAAGTCTTCATTAGGTGTTGATTCAGAATTAGTAGGCTTCTTTAGAAAGTATCTATTCATGATGAATCCTTGCTTTAATGATTCCCAATCCTTCTGATCTCCATCTGGCACCCAGTTGTCTTTGGGTGTCTTCTTCTGCATTGATAGATTTCAAGCTGTGAATGGCTTCTTTTTCTTCTTGGACTGTGTTGTGGACTGAGAAGTTTGTTGAGATTGTTCTGATATGGGTGGAGAGAACGGTGCTTGAAATGTTTTCTCTCTAGCCTCTTGTTTTGCTAACCTCTTCTCTCTTTCAGCCTGTTCCTTGTAAAATTGTACCCTGAATGCTGGGTCACATGCTTGTTCTTTTCTAACACCACTTTCCAGTTTACTTGACTAATTACTTAGAGAGTTTAAGCTTTCTGTAAGAAGATTGCTCAAATTTGACAAACCAGATCGATGACCAGATCGATCACAATCGCAGAGATCAAGAGTGATCTTGTTCTCTAATAGAGCATTGTGTGCGGAGTATGGTGGACTTAGTTAGAGCTCTTTATTAGAAAATCTTTGCAAAACTTAACCGAATAAGTTAGCAGATTTATTAAGAATGCAGATTGTATGGACGTGCTGATTAGTGAATAAACAAATGAAAGTAAATATGCAGAATATAAATAACACAGTTGTTGTACGTGGTTCTGGAAACCCCCTACGTCCACGGTCCAATCCAAACTGGATTAGATATCCACTACTAGGATACTCTCTTCTTTATACTCGTTGAGAACGAGCCACAAGTTTCAAACACAATCTGGTTGAGACTTATGCACGAATAAGGGTCGTGTCCCTTTACAACTTACAATATACAACTGCAATAAGATATCTTCACGTTAATCCACTAGAAAACTACTAGCTAGCGAATCTATCTTCCTTCTCCTTCTCGATAAGACAAACTTGAATCGAGTGGTGCGATTTCAATCAAGAATGACTTAGAACATGATCTGGTGTGTAGAAATCTTCTCATATAGAACTTTGAAGAATGAGTTGATTTATGGACAGAGTAACAGCTTGCTTGATCGTTGATAATAGTATATGTACTCCTCTAGTCTTGGTTCCAAGCTTTTATAGGTGTAGAATTTGAAATTCTAACTGTTGGTCTTGATTGACTTGAAGTAAATGTGATTTACCAATCAAGAGATATGAATCCCTAAAAGTCTCTTCTTGCCTTGTGTAGAAGGTTGACCAAATCTTCAAGATATGGAAAGCAGATCGTTGATAGATGTTTCTTTCCTTCTTTGCGCGTTGATTGATTCTCCTTCCAAATTTGATCTCCAATAGATAAACTTTCCATCTTCGAGAGATCAGCTGATGTGGCAAGTTGACTTGGATTCATCGAAGTACATCTAGACACATACTCGAATGTCCGATGACTATAGTTGATCTTGTCCAGGCTGGCTCACTTTGAAGAACGATCTGGTCAAAGCAGATTGATGTTGATCTGGTAAAATATCAATATGTTCCAATAATGCTCCAAAGCATGGTTACACTCTCTGTGAATAATTTCATGGCAACCAGATCGAGTGGCCCTCGGACAAATCATCTGCTTGCTTGTAGTCTGCTATTGATCTAATCTTCGAACAAGACAAAGACATAATGACTTCTATAGGATGTATTCCTTTACACTTTAAGTCATTCTCTAATCTGATCTAAAAATCATGTTCTCTATCAGATTCACTTTATATGGTACTGATCTGGTACAGGTAGAACAGATCAAGACCTAGCAAACAGAATGAAAGCTAAGTGTGTTTCGAGAGAACATCATCAAAACTAAATATTGTAAGGTTCCCAACACACCAGACAGTAGAAGTTCAGCTATCTGGTCTCCTTCATCTGTCATGGGCTTCTTCCCTTTGTTTGTTGCTTGTTGCTCTGGTTCAATGGTTGGATCAGCTCTGGGAGGTGAGTAAGGTTTATCCATGAAGGATTTTTGTTGAGCTGGTGGCTCCTCTGATGCTCCACATTCACCACCTCCAACTGAACCACCTTCTGGTCCTCCTTCACCTCCATCTGGTCCTCCATCTGGACCACTTTCATCTACTTCACCTTCTCCTCCTGCTCCACCTTTGCCTCCTTTTCCAGATCTTTCCCCCTTTTGGACATCATCAAATGTGGTCTTGATGAGTGTGCGAAGGGAATCGATCTCTGTCTTCATCTCCTCGAGCTTCTGCTCGGCATCTGCTTTGAAGTTAAGCAGGAAAGTGATGTTCTGGTCTACATCTCCTGACTTCTTCTCCAGTCTGCTATTCATTTTGGTAAGAGTCAATCATAGGTGCCTTGAAGTTCTTCCACATTGTTAAGCCTGGTGTTCTGGTGATCGAATTCTGCGGGAGTCGGATAGAGCAGATCATCTAGAACCTTGACCTGATGGCTCTTCATTATCTCCACAAACCTCTCCCTCTCAAAATTAGCAAGTTGTGCATGAATCTCCGCGGTAGTAGCCTTCTTGACTTCAACTGTAATAGATGTATATTGAGTTTTAACTGCCTCATCAATGAGATCTTTCTTTTTGGTTGTCAGGTCATTGATTAGAGTGTGAATGTTCTAAATCTTCTCCTCTAAAGACTCCAACTTTTGATCTAATTTCTCTCGAGCTGCTTCAGCTGCTGCTCTGTCATCATCCATCTTCTTGTTTAGCTCTTTGACCTTGTCTCTAAGCTTTCCGCGCAAATCTTTATCCATGTCATTCACATAATCCATCTAATGTTGATTAAAATCAACAAGGACTTGTGTGGCCTTCTCCTGGATGATGTTGCAAGTGTTGGTCATCTGGTCTTGTACTCTAAGTGTGATCAAGTCATCAACTTGTAAGTTGTTAAATGACTTTTGTTCTCTCTCCAGAATCTCTTCCATATCAAAGAAAGCAACGTGTTTCTTCAATCTTGCAAGTGCCCCTTGAGTGTATACCTCATTGGTGGCCTTTCCTCCAATGACTTGTCCTGCTGGCTCTTCATCAACTGGATCCAAGATCACAGTTGGGATCTTCTTTGTTCTCTTCTTTGGCCTCTCATCCTCCTTTTTACTTCCTTCTGTCTGTGCTGGTATTGTTGTTGCTGGTGACTTGGACTGGTCTGCCGCACCAGATGTGCTGGGTCTTTTGGTTGGTCATGGTCATCTCCTTGATCACCCATCTGCACATCATGGTCAGCTTCATCATCTGACCCAGTAACACTTGTGAAGAAATCCATTCTATCGGCATAGAATGGTGTCAGATTGATCTTGAGAAGTTTGGCTCCATGTTTCATAATGGAAAGAATCATCTCGTGATATTTTTCCCTTATCTCTCCAACAGTATTTGTTGGATCGGGAGCGCCCATCAGAATTGACGTACTGGCCCCACACACTAACACTTTCTTTCCCAGCCTGCTTTGTCTTCACTGACAGGCTGACCCAGGACACTTCCCAGTAGGTCACCCATCTTAGTATTGCTCCAAGCCAAGCACATTTAACCTTGGAGTTTCTACTAAGGGGTCACCTGAAAAGATGATGCACCATGTTGGTATGAGTAGTACTAATCAATTCATTTAACCTCTCGTCAACAATGGTAGTGCAGGCCCTTTCGACTGAGGCAGGCCGCACTCCCATAAGCTCTCTCGGGTACGATACACGAAGGAGCCCCCCTCCGGGAAGTGCTGGAGTCCACTTCCCAACAATCCCCCCCTCAGCACCATTCCGGTACTCTGGAGGATGCATCGGACCTTGAGAGCATATGCTGGCGCTCCTTCGAACCCGGGCCATGGGGCAACCTATGACACCCAGAGGACCGTTAATCTCGTACCTCGGATTACGGCCGTGAATCGTCATAACCCCTAGAGTTGTTGTGCCTAACAACCCCACCCCTCAGGAGTACAGAATGTTCTGCCTCATTTCCCAACAAATGAATAACCTCCTCTGCTTGTCTTTTCTTCTCCATCTCCTCATCAATTTCCTCTTCCTCCTCTTATTCCTCACTGATTTTCTGCATGTGATCTGGTGAGGGTGTTGTTGTCCTCGAAGGAGAGAAGTCCTTGGCTTAGCAAGGGTCAAAAGTGGACTCTGGCTCCACATATTGAGGAATCTCTGTTGCTAGTTGAGCTACTTCCTCTTGTTTTGGAATCTCTCCCTCTTGTTGATGAGTGGTTGTCTCTGGTTGTGAATCTCCTGTTGATGGTGGAGAATCAAGTTTTACTTTCATGAGTCTTCTCCTCTTGTGCTTTGTCTGATGGGTTGTTGTTGATGTATCAATGTCAACAGAGCTTGCCCTCTTGGTAGGTGGCTTCCTCTGTGCTTTCTCCTTCTGCACCTTCTCTTTGGGTGCCATCTCTTTCTTCTTCTCTTCTCCCTTGGATGGTGGCATCCAATTGGGATTTGAGCTCCCCATCTCCAACAGTGCTTCCAGATGCACAACATCCGATACTTTGTTCAATGCAGGTGTTATCTCCAAAGACATCTTGATCTGGTGCTGGTCTTTAGGTATGATCGGGCCTTGTATTGAACTCCACAACATTTTCCGAAACTTGTTGTTTGAAAATTTTCTCCACCATACAGCTTATCTTTGAGGTGTGTCTCAAGTTTCTCTTCACTGCCACTGATAGGGCGTTACCCTTGGCATCCTTCGTCCATTTCACAAGTCTGGCTTCCTTCTTTAACAAGTCAAACAAAATTCTGCTCCAGTTGACTTTGAGGTTTAGAACCACGGTAGTCATGATTCTGAACTTCTCTGGGGTGACTTGGTCGTAGGACCCACTATATGCGTCATGAAAATGCGTTGCATGAACTCAAACACCAGTTTGTACCCTAGTTGATGCAAAGATCTCTGAAACATCTTCCCAGTATATGAAATAGGAATAACCATCACCTTCTCCACAGCTTCTTGCAGTTGTTCAGCGGTGATTTCTGACAATTACATCCCTTCGTCCTTTAAACAGTATGCTTGATTTATCATCGCCAGTACATCGTAGGTGGTTTTGCTAGTTCTGTCACTAATTGGCATTAACACGTTAGCTTCATTTCCATCATTTTCATCATGCCATGTCAGATAGAAGGTGGCTGCTTGCTTGGCCAGATACATAGTCGGGTGAGAGGTGACTATGTTGTGAAATCCTAACCAAAAATAGTATTCCAGTAGTGAATACCATGTAACCACAATTCTCAATAGCAAAAGGATTAGGTATTCACAATCAACATTAGAAGGATTATGTCAATGATATGGACAAGGATCTGTGAAAGAAGATTAGGGAAAAGGCCAAGGAGCTTACCAAGAAAATGGACGATGATAGAGATACAGTAGATGTTGAGAAAGAAAAGGTTGACCAAAGGCTGAGCTCAGTGGACAAGAAGTTCCAAGATATATAAAAGCTGGTCATAGACTTAGGAGAGAAGGAGAAGACCTTGATCGATGAAGCTATTAAAGAACACACTAATACCCTAACAGCCGAGATCACAGAATAAACTACCAGAGCGATGCACTCACAGTTGGAGATGTTTGAATCTGAGCACTGTCTGAAAATTATGGAAACAAACCTGCCTCAAGCGCTTACCAATCTGGAGTACCCTACACCAGAAGACCTAGAGAACAAGAAGAAGCGTTTGAATGAAATGGAAGATCTCCAGGGAACATATGACAGAACACTCACAACAATGAACAGCAGATTAGAGAAAAAGCTAAGTGATTCTGACCAGAACATCACTTTTCTGCTCAATTTCAAAGTAGATGTCGGACAGAAGCTTGAGGAGATGAGGAATGAGCTTGACTCCCTTCGCACAATCATCAAAGCCACTTTAGATGATGTCGAGCAGGGGGATGGACACCCAGATAAAGGAGTAAAATGAAGGGATAAGGGTGGAGATAGGACTGAGCCTACGCAGCAGCAACCAGAACAGAGAGCCTACACACCGCCCAGGCTAGATCCCACAATTTTTCAAGGAACAGAACAACAACAGCAGCAGCTAATACAGACCGACAAAGGCAAGAAGCCTATGGAAGAGGATGAAAGTGCTCAAGTAGCAGAACTACTACTATTGGGAGTTAACCCAGAGGATGCTTGTGACCTAGCGTTCAGGGCACAATTTTACAGAGACAGAGCAGCAAAAGAGAAGAGGGAAGCAGATCAAGTAGCAAGGGAGAAGGCATATAGACACAATTCTTGCCTCCCAAACGAGATCAGCCCTCACAACCAGCACAACAAGGGAGAAGGCATAAGAAAAGGAAGTAATCGTTCAAGGCAAGGAATCTATCTCGCAGCCTGCCAGATAAAACATACATCCTTAACTGCATCAATCTGATAGCCAAAACCAAGGGCTACAAGATTGACAATCATGATCCAAACTATGTCAGAGTTAGGGATGGTATTTACGAGAGTGTGCAGCTAACTTTGGATGCACAGAAAGCTAAGATGAAGAAAGGCTCATGCAGATGGTTTTCTTAGATTTTCTCATTTATCTTACCATTTGTTGTCTTCTATTTTGTTGATCCGGACCTATTATATAACTCCTCTTGTACTATCCTTGATATATATATTTGGAGGGTTATCTAATGACAATCTCTTATTGTCCAGAAGATGAAGAAGAGCTATTCTTTTTAAGAGCGTTTCGAGGTGTTAACTCACTTAGAGAAAGGGGCCTCGATGGTATAATCAAACTAATTATTGCTTTATGTTCGTTATATATAATAATAATGAAATCTTAACCCATCTGGATAATTAAAACCAGATAGCCCTTAAATGCTTAATTAGGGTTGTATTGTAAAGTGTGGTTTCGACATCATCAAAAAGGGGGAAATTGTTGGGAACCCCTCACAAAATTTAGTTTTGATGATGTTCCTTTGAAAAACACTTAGATTCATGTTTTGTTTGCTAGGTTCAACTTGTTCTACATGTACCAGATCACTATGTTATAAAGTGAATTTGATAGAGAACAAGTGTTAGATCATGTTAGCTGATGACTTATATTGTAAAGGACTTAAATACTTCTTAGTGTTTTGTCCTATAGAAAAGTCATCTGGTTAGTCTTCTGTTCAAGGAAGCAGACCAGCACACCTATAGCAAGCAAATGATCTGTTTGAAGGTCACTCAATTTGGTTATGAGCAGCTTGACTCAACTTTTGTCAACACTCTTTGGAGTAAGTTTTGAACCAAATCATCTAAACCAGATTGACCTTATTCTGGTTGTCCAGATCATCATTTAGAGAATGGACCTGACCAGGAGCAGATCAACTAAGTCATCTGGTATACGTTCTATTACCCGATGTAGTTGGAACGAATCCCATATCACTTGCCACGTGAGCAGATCTCAAGAAGAAGGAAAGTCTATCAATCCGAGATCAAGAATGGAAAGAGAATTAATTGAAGCACGAAGAAAGGAAAGAGATCGATTAGTCATCTGATTTCCATATCAAGAGAGATTCAGTCAAACATTCCTACAAGGCAAGAAGATCAAATCTGCAGGGATTCATATCTCTTGATTGGAAATCAGTATTTATTACACGTCAATCAAGCCCAACTGTCAGAATTCAAACTTTATACCTATAAAAGCTTGGAACAAAATCTAGAGGAGTAGAGACATACGCGATATACGATCATCACAAGCAAGCTAAAACTCTGCCCATAAATCAACTCAACTCTGAAGCATTCATAGAGGTGATTTCACAATCTAGTTCGTGTTCAAAGTCATTCGTGATTAAAATTACACCAACGCTATTTAGGTCTATCTTATCGAGAGGAAGAAGGAAGATATCTTCGCTAGCTAGTAGTTTTCTAGTGGATTAACGTGAAGGTTCCTTGTAGCAGATTTATCTGTAAGTTGTAAAGGGACACGACCCTTATTCGTGCACAAGTTTAACTCTAGTTGTGATTGGAACTTGTGGCTCATTCTCAACGAGTATAAAGAAGAGAGTATACTATTAGTTGATAACCAATCTAGTTTTGATTGGACCGTGGATGTAGGGGGTATCCCGAACCACGTAAAAATTACTGTGTGCTTTATTTTACGCATATTTCATTTAAGTTGTTTATCTTTCTAACCCAGCACTCGTATTCAACTTGCATATCTTTAACCAATATGTTAATTGATCTGGTTAATATTTTCAAAGGTTTTTCTAATAAGAGCAACTGATTAAGTCCACCATATTCTGCACACTACGTTCTGCTTGATAATAAGATCACTCTTGTCATCTGCTTAACGTAATTCACAAGAGAGATTCTGACTGGACAGATCATCTATCGATCTGGTTATCGATCTGATCTATCAACTTTGAGCAATCTCCTTCGAGAAAGCTTAATCTCTCTAAGTTAATTTGTCAAGTAAACTAAAAAGTTTGTATTTGGTGTATCCTCCTCCCCCCCATACACAAAACCTTGCTCTTTCGAGACCAACAAATGTCAACACCTTCAACACCTCAACCTTATACTTTCTCACGTTTTGTGTCCATTTCGGGACTTGCACACCCCTTTGGATTCATAAGTGTTTATTTTAGAAGCGACCCTCACTTCACACTTACATATGTGATTCTTTCTCGAGTATCATGCCCTCCTCAATCTCTAAAGAATCATTAAAAGTCATAGACTTAGCCTCACCACTAGGCAAGTTCTCAACACTCATTTGCTCTTCTAGGGAATAGATATATCAATGAGTGTATTTCCATGAATTCTCATAGCTTAGATTTCCCATTGAACCAAGTTCTTGGGATCTCCAGTCATCGTGGTTGGGTTACCAATATGATAGTTCCTTAAGTTGTGGATTTTAAAACTCATTCCCTCTAGCAATTTAAACATTTGATCTCAATTTAACCCTTTGGTTAGCGGATCCGCCAGATTCTCCAATGGCTTTACATAGTCAATAGTAATAACTCATGCTGTGATCAAATGTATTACAGTATTGTGTCGCTGACAGATATGCCGAGACTTATCATTATACAAGCCACTCTTTGCCTTCCTGATAGCAACTTGACTATTACAATGAATCATCACTGGAGACACTGGCTTCAACCAACATGAAATATCTTCGAGAAACTTTCTTAACCACTCGACTTCTTCACCAGCTATATCTATAGCCATGAATTCAAATTTCATGGTGGATCAGGTTATACATGTTTCCACAAAACAGCTCCACCCCCGATCATACACACATATCAAGTTATTGAAAGTTAATCCTTTGTGTCCGAGATCCAGTTAGCATCACAATACCCTTCAAGTATTGGGGGTATCTATCAAATTTTAGCTCATGATATTGAGTATACTTTAGATATCTCAATACTCTCACAACAACTTTCCTATGCTCCTTGCTTGGATTGCTCGTGTAGCAACTCAGTTTGTTCACGGCACACACTATGTCCGGTCGAGTGTATTTAGTTAGATACATCAAGCACCCAATCATCTTTGCATAGTCTTCTTGTGCAACTAACTCACCTCAGTTTTTACTTAAGTGAGCATTGAGTTCTAAAGGGGTTTTAACTGGTACACTATCGTACGTGTTAAACTTTTTGAGCACTTTCTCAACATAATGAGATTGTGATAAACTGATGTCGTCACGTCTTCTTTGAATCCTAATTCAAAGTATCACACAAGCTACCCCCATATCCTTCATGTCGAAATTTATTTTCAACATGAACTTAGTGTAATTATTCACTTAGATATTACTATCCATGATTAACATGTCGTCTACATAAAGATACACTATAACATATTCGTTATTGGTGTTCTTAATGTAAACACATTTGTGACATTCCTTTATTTTGAAACTATTTGACAATATGACGTCGTCAAATTTCAAGTTTCATTGTAATGGCTCTTGTTTTAACCCATATAGAGACTTCACCAATTTGCATACCTTTCTTTCTTGGCCAGGTACTACAAACCCCTCAAGTTGCTCCATATCAATTTTTTTCTCAAGATCACCATTCAAGAATGCAGTTTTCACATCCATTTGGTGAATATTTAGATTGTGCAGAGCAGAAATCTCGAGAAGCACTCTAATAGAAGTAATCATCGTTACTGGTGAATAGGTATCGAAAAAATCATACCCATCTCTTTGTTTAAATCTTTTGACTACTAACTAAGCCTTGTATTTATCAGTTGAACCATTGACTTTAAACTTTCTTTTAAGGATCCACTTGCATCCTAAGGGTTTACAACCATTATGTAATCAACCAACACCCAAGTGCGTTTTTGCATAATTGAGTCAATTTCACTTTGTACAGCTTCTCTCCAGAGTTCCACGTCAGACCTAGACAAAGTTGTTTTGATCGTTGTTGGTTCATCATCCATCATGAACGATACATAGTCAGGTCCAAAATTTTTTTGAGTCCCAACTCTACTACCACATCTATGTTCTATATCCTCTAGATTAGACCTTTATCGCTTACGAGATTTTAAGTCTTCATCCACTGATTTAGAAGACGTGGTTTCTTCTTAAATTATATTATTAGAATTGACTTCAATTATATCCTTATCTTTACAAGGATATATTTTCTCAAAAAATATTGCATTTCTTGATGCAATTGTATTTTCCACTATCATGTTGGGAACTTTTGATTTGTGGATAACAAACTGATAGGCTCTACTGTTGAGAGCATATCCAATAAAGATGCAATCAACCGTTTTAGGGTCAATTGTGACTTGTTTGGGTAGAGCAACTTCAACCT
The DNA here is from genome assembly GCA_026898415.1 of Leonotis leonurus. Classification (NCBI taxonomy): domain Eukaryota; kingdom Viridiplantae; phylum Streptophyta; class Magnoliopsida; order Lamiales; family Lamiaceae; genus Leonotis; species Leonotis leonurus. The sequence goes on from JAPKLX010000469.1 coordinate 114,143, forward strand.
TTGCCAAACACCCCCATACTTTAAGATATTTGTATGAGGATTTTCTGCCTTTCCACAACTCATTAGGAGTAACATCCTTACCCTTAAGTAGAATCTAATTCATTATATAGTTGGCTATCAAGAAAACTTCCCCCACATGTTCTGGGCAAACCCTGAATTAATCAATATATCATTCATCATCTTCTTAAGTGTTCGATTTATGCATTCTGCAACACCGTTAGATTGAGGCGAATAAGAAGTTGTCGTTTGGTGAATTATACCACTTTTCTTGCATAATTCCTCGAACAGAGCTACAAATTATTTTCCTCTATCCCTTCGAACCATCTTAATTCGACATCTTAATTGATTTATGGTTTCAGATTTGAAGTTCTTAAAATTTTCAATAGCCTCATCTTTACTTCTTAGAAGATAATGATAACAATACCTTGTGTAGTCATCTATGAAGGTATTAATTAAAATATGGGGTTAAATGCTATAATACTCATTTTGATAAGTAAAAAATAAAAAATACCCACTTAAAAATAAAAGATAAAAAATACCCATTTTTTACAATAGCATGATGAAATTGATCATGTGCTCGTGTTATTCAAATCAAAATAACTTGAATAACATGAGCACATGATGAAATTCATCATGTTATTGTAAAGAGTGGGTATTTTTTATCTTTTATTTTTAAGTAGGTATTTTTTATCTTTATTTTATGAAAGTGGGTAATTTTACCTATTACCCCTTAAAATATTTCTTACCAGCTTTAGGCCATATGCTGCCCCATAGTCGAGCCAGCACGCGAGGAAGCGAGCGCTAGGGTCAGAGACCGTTGGCCCCTCAGTGGCCGCTAAACCCAGCTTATGACTCGGAGAAACAGGCCAACGGCACCACAGAATGTCCGCGACTCACCGAGTCAGCGGTCGCTGACACCCCAGAGGCCACTGACCTCTTGTCCCTATATAAAGGCGACACAATTATTCATTCATAATATCTCTCTATGCACTTATATTCCATGTACCTCTCAACTCTTCATCCTAGGGTCGAGATTTATGAATTTTTAGCTTAGTATTTTCATAGAGTTCGATATTTAGATTAGTCTTTTGATTCCGAAGGATAGTCGATACAACATTCAAGTTTGTACTTCAATTTTCATTCATCTTTGTGTATTCAATTATTTTAATTCGAGTTTATGGATTCCATTTGCTTTCAATTCCAATTTCGGGTTCGATTTACTTATTGAGTTTATTAATGTTTTCAAACCTCTCTCTCTTTCTCTTCTATATTCTTAACGCATTCGAATTACGAGTCACCTTTATTTTAATGTTCTTCCATCATGATTTCAATTTATTTCTTTAGATTAAGATTTATTGCTATCTTTAATTATATGTCTTTCAATTATGCTTTCGTTTGTTTTTATTAGTCTACATTTTCCGCTTAGCTTTAAAAACCTCAATCAATCTTTTATTTACTTTTATATTAAACAAAGAATTAAATTATCCTGCTAAGTCATCTTTAAGAATACGACTTGAGTTGACTTATTATTACTAGACGACCTCGTTAGATTGCGAGAAATTCAAACTATTTTATTTGAAACAAATTTTGGCGTCGTTGCCGGGGAAGGCTTTATTCAATTTAATTCATCGTTTCTTTTAATTTTTATTTTTTATTTTTAATTCCTTCTTCTATATTGTGGTTAGTTTGACGCTTTTGTTTAGTGTTGTGTATGCATGGTTGTCGCAGTAATAGAAACCGCTTGACACATGTCATGGACAACATACACCAAAGACGTGAGATTTTAACCGCGCTAAGAGAAGACCTCAAATTTATTGAAGGATTTTTCTTATCCTAATTATTCAAGGAGATGGCCGACAAAAGCATTGAGGAGAGGCCGTGGTACATGGGCGACTTCACTAGACCCAAATTTGGCACGGCGACTACCTCAGCGATTGTTCTCCCGACGGCCGTAAGAAACTATGAACTCAAGCCGCACAATCAATCTCTACTGCCGAATTACCACGGACTTCCAAATGAAGATTCTCTAACGTTCATTCAGGAATATTGCACGGTGGTTCAAACATTCTGTAATACCCCACACTTTTAAAGTTATTATTAATATTATTTTGGGCAAGTTATATAAATAAAAATAAAATAGAGGTATACGAATTGAATTATTTTTAGATGATTTTGAACTAACGGATTCGATTTCGAATGTTTACAGGTTGTTCGACTTAGAGCCGGGATGTGCCCTAGCAAAATATATATATTTTTTTATAAATAAATATTAGGAGATATTTAAGAAAAATATCTAAGATATTTTTTATAAATATCTAAGATATTTTCTTTCTTAATGGCTAAGTAATATATATATATATACATATATATAGAAGTGTGTTGAAGCATTCAAACACTCTTTTGTCTACCCTCACAAACGACCATTTTCTCTCTTTCTCTCTTTCAATTTTTCTTCTTCTCTTCAAGAATTGGAGGTAATCCCTTTAATTATGTTCTTAATTAGTGATTAATGGTGTTTAATTATGTGTTTATGTGAGTATGTATGTATATGATATGGAATTCATGGTTATGGTGAGTTGGGTTAGGGTTGTGTTATGGAGGAAGGGCCGCCGGTGGAGAAGAGGCGGAGGCGGCAGCGGAGCTGCTGCCATGGGTTGTCGTTAATACGTCGGCAAAAATTGATGAATTAAATTTTCCATTTTCGGCAGAAACAGGGCAGCAGGTTGTGAGTTGATTTTCGTCCGTTTTATTTATCCAAAACCCATCAAATCTTTTCGTCGTCTTTCTACCGGTACCTTCGGATTGTAAATCGGGGTTCGGACGAGGGAGTTATGACCTGACGAAGTTAGGGTGTTAATTCTACGCGCTGCGGGAGCTGCGCGAATTGAGTATAATTTTCCGGCTTCAAATCGATGCCGAATCCAAAACATTTCTTTAGGAGTTTTATAGTCCAATCCTTAAAATATATACTCGAGGTTATGTTTTTGGAAACCGGTAAGCCAAGTGTCCATAATTGATGTCGGAAACTTGTGGTTTAAGTTTGGAATTTAGTAATTACATTCTATGTTTTATATTTTGAATTGAGAAATATTTCTTAACTTATTTATTAATATTCCCTAAACTTGTTTATATTGTTATATTAATTTCATAATCTTAAATTAGATTGTGTTGTAGTCTCAAGAACTACATAAATGTATAAATCGAGTTTTGTATAATTTCAAATGATATGAGTTTTAAGTTATAATAAGTTTATACTTTCAAGGTGTAATAAGTTAAAGTTATTTAAAGTGCTAGGTGGCACCGTATCCAGAGCTCAAGCCGGACAACCAAGCAAGTGAAAAGTCTTTGTGAAACATCGTCACGAGGTGGGGTTTACGCTATCTGTAAGTTGATGGTTAATTATAATCATTGTTGTGTCTGTTGCATTCATATGAACTTGCCTGTGTAGCGTATTCTTGCCTGTGTGGCGTATAAAGCACCCTCGAGGGGAGAGACTAGTCTCGCCGACAAGATAATTAAAGTTGTTCATTATGCTATGTGACTTGCACAATTGGTTATAACTGCTTCCAGTGTATTCTCCACTGAGTGTGCTTGCATACTCACGTTCCCCACATGCTGTCATATTTTGTTGGCTGAGAGGCTCGACGGCTGGAGCAGATGGAAGTGGACCCTATGAACATTCTCTCAGCTTTTATGTATATGTGAATGTTTGGTTGAAAACAAACTTAATTAGTTTTGGTTAACTAAACAAAGTTGTTCTTGTAATGACTTTTTGATATGGGTATATTTTGATGAGGGCTGTGTCCCTATTTGGTATTGTGATTTGCTGTTGGTGGTCATTATTTCAGGGTGGCATATACATAATTATAGGGGATATGTCGTCCGTTTGTAAAATTTTTATTATACTCTCCCCTGCTTATCTTAAAACATAATTCATAATATCATTTATAATATTAAATGATGAAAGAAAAGTAAAGTTTTTTTGTAATGTCCTTATTTAAAGAATGGGGGCGTTACACTTTCCCACTACATTCACCGACAGAGGACCAACTCAAGTTGAAGTGCTTTTCGTACACCTTAAAGGATCGGGCTAAATCCTGATTTTTATCTCTCCAACCCGATTTGCTGACTACTTGGGCATCAGTTGAAGTACTACCCTCATAATAAGACTCAGGCGGTACATACTAAAATTATGAATTTCGTTCAAGCCCATGACAAACCATTCCATGAAGCCTGAGAGAGATTTCAAGAGCTGCTACAACAGTGCCCTCATCATCAGATGGCACTGGAGATGCTATGTCAATTCTTCTATGACGGTCAACTTCAAACCACACAATTCATGGTGGACAGTTCTGTGCGAGAAAACATTGCGGTCAAAACAGCCGAGGAGGTGAACAAGATATTGAGACACTTGCGGCAAGTTCCTAGCAAAAATCATCTCGACCTTGCCATATGAAAGCACGCGCAGTGACTGCTAGTCCAGATTTAAAGAAACAAATGGTTGAAATTATGAGGGAACTGCAAGAGCTAAAAATGCAAAGGCCATCATCACCATCTAGACAACAGAATGCACCAGAGTAGTGTGGGATTTGTGGAGATTTTGGTCATCCTGAAGGACAAGCTGAGATTTGTGTTGAACAAGGATTCACACCCCAGCCTCACCCATCTCAACAAAATTCGGGTTGGATGAATCAGCAAAAATCAGGGTGGAAACCCCAAGCTCAAGGGCAAGGAGCACAAAAATTCCAGAATTTCTCTAATGGACGATCCTAATTTTAGCAGCAACAGTATTACCCACCGCAACAACAATATTTTCCCCCACATCAACAACAATTTTATGCACCACCGATGCCACAATACCAATATCCTCCGCAGCAGTAACCGCATCAACATCAACATGTTCCTCCTCAAAAATCACCTATTGCGGATAGTTTAGCTGCATTTTGCAAGAGAGTAGGAAGGATCGAGAGGCTCAAGATGCCACAATTAAGTGACTCGAGATAGCCATAGGGCAGATTTCTGGTGCAGTTAACTAGTTGCAGCAAAACCAGCAGACGAGGAAAATTTTGGGACAAGGTCAGCAGCCTCATCAAACACAAGTTGTTACCATCCTTAGGTGTTGGTCCCGAAAGAGCAAGGTTTGGTGTATGGGGAGGGGGGGATACACCAAATACAAAATTTTCAGTTTACTTGACTATTTAAATTAGAGAGATTAAGCTTTCTCAAAGGAGATTGCTCAGGTTTGACAGACCAGATCGATAACCAGATCGACTGATGATCTGTCCAGACAGAGTCTCTCTTGTGAATTACGCTAAGCAGATAGAAAGAGTGATCTTGTTATATAGCAGAGTGTAGTGTGCAAAAAATGGTGGACTTAGTCAGTTGCTCTCATTAGAAAATCTTTGAAAAACTCAATCAGATCGATTAACAGATTCATTAAAGATATGCAAGTTCGAGTGCCAGTGCAGGATTAGTGAATAAACAACTGGAAATGTAAAAGAGTAAAGTAAAGCACACAGTTCTTTCTACGTGGTTCGGGAAACTCCCTACGTCTATGGTCCAATCAAAACTAGATTGGTTATCCACTACTATGAAAATCTCTTCTTTATACTCGTTGAAAACGAGCCACAAGTTCCAATCACAACTAGAGTGAAACTTATGCACGAATAAGGGTTTGTGTCCCTTTACAATTTGCAGATAAATCTGCTACAAGATACCTTCACGTTAATCCATTAGAAAACTACTAGCTAGCGAAACTATCTTCCTCCTTCCTCTCAATAAGATAGACTTGAATCGAGTTTGGTGTGATTTCGATCATGAGCGGCTCGAACAAAATCTGGAATGTCGAAATCTCTCGTTGAATGCTTTAATGATTGAGTAGATTTCTTGGCATAGTAACAACTTCGTAAATTTTTAGTTCATCAATCGTCTCATACTCTTCCAAATCATGTTCGAAGCTTTTATATGCGTAGAATTTGGATTCTAACCATTGGACTTGATTAGCGTGTAATAAATGTTGATTGGCAATCAAGAGATAAGAATCCCATAATATCTCCTCTTGCTTTTTAGAAATGGTGGACCAAATCTTTGATTTATGGAAAGCAGATAGATTGATTGATCTCATTCCTTCTTCATGCTCCAATTGATTCTCCTTTCATTCTTGATCTCTAATTGATAGACTTTCCTTCTCCATGAGATTAGATGACGTGCAAAGTGAGGTGGGATTAGTTCTAAGTACATCGGGTAACAAATCGTGTACCACATGACTTAGATGATCTGCTCCAGAACAGGTTCACTCTCAAAGAGATGATCTGGTCAACCAGATTGAGTCCAATCTAGTCCATAGTGGTCTGATACAGAACTTGCTCCAAGGAATGTTGACAATAGCTAGATCAAGTTTCTTAAAATCAGATTGAGTGACCTATGAACATATCGTCTGCTTGCTTCCTCGTGTGCTGGTCTGCTTCTTCAAATAGAAGACTATCTAACCAGATGACTTCTATAGGACATAATCCTTCACACTTTAAGTCATCAGCTAACTTGGTCTATATAAGAATAGACTAGCTCACTATAAGATCAACTTAATATCATAGAGATCTGTTACATGTTGAGCAGGCTAAGTCTAACAATTAGAACATAAAATAATTCTAAGTGTGTTTCGAAAGAACATCATCAAAACTAAATTTTGTAAAGGGTTCCCAAAAATTTCTCCCTTTTTGATGATGTTGAAACCACACTTTACAATATAACCCTAAGTAACGCAATAAGAGCTATCTGGTTTGAAGTTCCAGATGGGTTAATATTTCGTTATAACTTATAACGAATAAATACTTTAAATTGAGTACTAGACAACGAGAAATTGTCATCAAATAACCCATTCATTATATCAGAACAATTGAGAACAAGTTGGTTATAGATGATAGGGTCCAAAACATCAGAATAAAGAACAATAGATGATAAAAGAAAAGAAGAAAATCAGCTAAACCATCTGCTCCCTTTCTTCATCTTCGCCTTCTGCGCATCAGAGGTTAATTGCACACTCTCGTAGATTCCATCTCTGACTCTGGCGTAATTTGGATCATGATTGTCAATTTTGTAACCTTTGACCTTTGCAATCATGTTAATACAATTAAGCAGATAGGTCTTATCAGGCAGGTTGCTTCCAGGGATCATAGGGCACTCCATAAATTCCCTTTCTAGTGCCTTGATCTGTACCCTTGTTGTCTCTTTTGCTGCCCTAATCCTCTGCATGAGCTTCTTTTCTGGAAAGTTTTCCATGTATCTGTAGAAGTCCTCATCGACAGGTTGCTCTGAATATGTAAGCTCTTTGAGAAAGTACATGCTCAGAATAAATCCTTTCTTGATAAGCTCCCACTCACTCTGGTCATTTTCTGGTACCCAAGAGTCTTTGGGTGTCTGCTTCTGTAAAGATAGTGACCATGCTTTGAAGGGTTTCTTCTTCTTTGCACTCTGAGATGCTGGCTAGGCTGGTGATATATGTTCTGCTCTAGGTGGAGAGAAAGGCATTTGGTAAGCCTTCTCCCTCTTAGCCTATTCAGCTTCTCTCTTTTCTTTGATGGCTCTCTCCTTGTAAAATTGTGCCCTAAATGCTGGGTCACAAACTTCTTTTGGGCTAACTCCCAGCAATAATAATTCAGCGACTTGAGCGCTTTCATCATCTGTCATGGACTTCTTGCTTATCCTTCTGTTGTTGCTGCTGTTCTGGCTCCAGTGTTGGGTCTGGCCTTGGTGGTGTATAAGCTCTCAGTTCTGGCTATTGATGTGCTAGCTCATTCCTATCACCGCCCTTATCACCTCCTTTACCTCCTTTGCCTGACCATCCTTCCCCCTTTTCGACATCATCAAAAGAGGATTTGATGAGTGTACGAAGGGAGTCGATCTCTTATTTCATCTCCTCGAGCTTCTGCTCGGCATCTACTTTGAAGTTTAGCAGGAAGGTACTGTTCTTGTTGGCATCTTCTAGTTTCTTCTCCAGATGGCTGTTCATGGTTGATAGGGTCTTCTCATAAGTACCCTGAAGTTCTTCCATCGTAGAGAGTCTGGTGTTCTGGGGATCATATTCTGCTGGTGTAGGATACAACAGATCATTGAGAGCTTTTTCCAAATTATTCTTTAGAATCTCGAGACATCTTTCCTTTTTAAATTTTAGGAACTGATTTTCCTTGATTACACTGACTAATACCTGTTATAATCATTACAATTATAGAAGATTTAATAAATCTTGTCAGAAAAATAACTTTATAGACTAAAATTAAGTCGGTAATTATCAGAAATTGATACGAATTTCTGATTTCCCCTTGATTAAGGAATCTTTTATGGAAAATTAATTTTCACGTGGCATGGCGAAAACTTCTTCCATTTTGACAAGTGTTGAGTACTCCAGATAATCTGGTTTCCATGTTTCCAGTACACTGTTCTTTATCAATCTGATATTAGTGATCTGGTGTGTGAAATGTTCTGGTCTTCTATTTCTAGTGTGCTGCTTCCAATCAGTCTGTTTCTGGTAATGTGCATATTGATCTGATATCAATCTGATTCTAGTGAGTCCGATATCAATCTGGTTCTAGTGATCTTATATTAATCTGGTTCTAGATGGTCTGTCACATGAATTTCAACAGTATTGTAACTGTAATTTGTATCTTCGCAATTTGCTACTTGATCTGGTTTAATGATCTATTGTCGATCTGGTTAAATCATCCAAACGTAGCAATCCTAGCTTTCCACATAACATCTTGAATCTCTCTTATGGTAAAGCTTTTGTTAAAATATTAGCTCGTTGTATCTCTATGTGTATCTTCTCGATCTGTACATGCTTCCTCTCCACATGATCTCTTATAAAATGATGTCTCACATCCACATGTTTGCATCTTGTGTGTAAGATAGGGTTCTGTGTAATAACAATAGCACTCGAGCTACTATTTGAGCTAAAGTATTTGTGCACAACAACTTCCAGCGGTCATATACTCTGCTTCTGTTTTTGATGTAGCCACAGATGTCTGCTTCTTCGAGAACCATGAGATCAGCTTGTTTCCAAGAAATTGACAAGTTCCAGAAGTTGATTTCCCGTCTAGCTTACATCCTGCATAATCTGAATCAGAGTAACCTGTTAATTCAAAGTTATCATCACATGGATACCATAATCCTATGTGTGTTGTTCCTTTGAGATATCTTAATATCTTCTTGGCTGCTTCAATATGTGACTCTTTGGAGTTGGCCTGATATCTAGCACATACTCCAACTGCAAATGTAATGTCATGTTGACTAGCAGTTAGGTATAATAATGATCCAATGATACCCCTGTATTGTGTTATGTTTGCTAGTTTGCCCTCTGGATCTGGATCTATCTTCCCATTGGTCTGCATTGGAATCTTGACTCGTTTGCTTTCTTTAACTCCAAATTTGGTGATCAGATCCTGTATATACTTCGCTTGATTCACGAATATTCCATTAGATAGTTGCTTCACCTACAAACCTAGAAAGAAATTCATTTCGCCCATCATGGACATTTGATACTTATTCTTCATAAGCTCTGCAAACTTATCACACAAATAACTAGATTGAGATTCAAAAATGATATTATCAACGTATATTTGTACTAAAAGGATATTTTCTTTGACTTTGATGATAAACAATGTCTTGTCAACAAATCCTCTTCTGAAACCTGACTCCAACAGAAATGTTGACTAGTATTTCATACCAAGATCTGGGAGCTTGAATCAAACCATACACTGCTTTAGCCAATCTGTAGACTTTCTGGTCTGAATTTCCTTCTTCAAAACTAGGTGGCTGCTCCACATAAACTTCTTCCAGAATACCATTCAAGAAAGCACTCTTGACATCCATCTGATACACTTTAAACTTCTTGTACGCTGCATAAGCCAAGAACAATCTAATTGCTTCCAATCTGGCAACTGGTGCAAATGTTTCATCGAAGTTTATACCTTCTTGTTGACCGTATCCTTTAGCTACCAATTTGACTTTGTTTCTTACAACTTCTCCATTCTCATCTCGCTTGATCTATAATACCCATTTAACACCTATTACTCCTTGGTGTTTAGGTCGATCTACAAGATACCAAACTTGATTTCTCTTGAATTCGTTGAGTTCTTCTTGCATTGTAATAACCCAATCTGCATCATGTAAAGCTTCATATGGGTCAACTGGTTCCACATGAGATAAGTAGCAACTTAACAATGCACTCTCTCCATGCATCCTTCTGGTTTTCACACGATTTGATGGTTTCCCAACAATCTGTTATGGGGGATGATCTTGAATCCACTTTCTGCGCCTAGACATCTCTTCTTCTGATATATCAGGTTCTGGTTCTTTTGTTGGTTCCTCAAATTCAGGGTGTGTTGTTGAGGTTGCTTGGAAATGATTTTCTTCTTCTATCTCCTAGTTGACATATGTGTTGTTAAATTCTCTGGAATCAGCAGGTTGACTTTGAGTAGGTTCACTATCTTCTTGTTGCAAAGATTCACTACTTTCAGGTACTGATTTGTCTTGATCTGGTTCATCATGTGTTGTTCCCCCTTGCTGTGTGCTGGTTTCAATTATAGGCTGAACATTGATCTCTTCATCTTCTGTTCTACTCCAGATCAGAATATCTTCAAGTAATATCCTTCCTGATCACCTAGTGTTGATCTGGTTGTGAGCATGTTCATCACATGTTTCTATGTATTCAAGAATTCATCAAACACAATATGAGGTGTTATCTCCCCAACATGAGTCTTCCTATTGTAAACCCTATAAGCTTTGCTAACATCATAATATCCTAAAAATATTCCAGGGTCAACTTTGCTATCAAAGGTTTTCAATTGAGATTTACCATTGTTATGAATGTAACACATACAACCAAAGGTACAAAAATACTGTATCCTAGGTTTTCTGTTGTTCCAGATTTCGTATGGTGTCTTTCCATGTCTGAGTGTAATCACTGATCTGTTTTGTGTGTAACATGCTGTGTAGATGGCTTCTGCCCAAAACTTCTTTGACAAACTGGTTCCATTAAGCATGGTGCGTGCTGCTTCTTTCAGTGATCTATTTCGTCTTTCAACTACTCCATTCTGTTGAGGTGTTCTTACGGCATATCTCTGATGAGTAATACCCATTTGATTGCAATACGTTTCAATCTTTTGGTTCAGAAACTCTGTTCATCGATTTGTTCTAATCGTCATGATGGTGGTCTCCTTTTGTTTAGTGATCTTGTTGAAGAAATCAGGCAGCTTCTCCATCGTCTCCTTTTTCTTGAACAAAAATATGACCCAAGTGAATCTTGAATAATCATCAATGATGACCAGTGTATACTTTCTGCCATTGATACTTAATGGCGTTACTAGGCCAAATAAATCTGGATGTAATAGTTCTAATATTCTGGTAGATGAGTGAGCTGCGTTGCTGGCAAATGATGACTTGGTCTGCTCCCCAGCTTGGCATGCTTCACAGATATGATCTTTATCATATACTTGATCTGGTATTCGACTAGATTCTCTCTTACAATCTTGTTGATAGACTTGAAGTTCAGATGGCTAAGTCGCTTGTGCCATAACTAGCTTGTCTCTGAGATTGTCTTGGTAACTAGAAAAGTCTCAATCTAGTTTTTCCATTGGACAATGTACAATATGTCCTGCAATTTCCCAGTAAGAAGAATTTCATCTCCTTCCTTATTCTTCACAAAACAATTGTTAGCATAAAAAATAATCTGATTACCACTAGAACAGATTTGACATATAGAAAATAGATTATGACTAAGACCTTCTACATAAGAAACATTAGAAATGGTGGTCTTGTTAGTCTTAACATTACCATACCCTTTGCATAATCTTTTGAGTTACAACCAAAGGTTACATGTGGACCTTGTCTCTCTACATAATCAGATAGCAGATTCTTGTCACATGTCATATGCTTTGAACATCCACTATCAATAATCTGGATTGATCATCTTACTACGTGACTCCTTCTTGCATTTCTTCCATCCTGCAATTAGATAGACTTAGCAACCCTTTCAATGATTAGGTGCTCGGTTAGTAGCAAATGTTCCATTTGGAACTTAGATCAGTTTAGTGTTAGGAACACAAATATAACAAGTGATCTGTCTCCCTGAATCATCTGTTCTTGAGGTAGCTTTGAAGACAGATGGATGATTCCTCTCAACATTGTTCCAGTTGATCTTGTTCTTCTTTCAACTACGAACTTGGTTGAGTCTGATTGTCCAGTATAATCTAAACTAGTGGTTGATCTAGTCTTGTTCTGCATCTCCCAGATTATGTTGACTCTTTCACTGCTTTTGTTGATCTTGCTCATATTCTCCATGGTTTTCTTTAGTTTCTCCTCAGCTACTTCTTTTCTGGTTATCAAATCTTTGATCTTAGAGTTGAGTGAGTAGTTCTCTTCATCTTTTTTCTTGATCTGTTCTTCCAGATCATTTACTTTTGTAGAGAACTTTGTATTGGCTTCACTGAGTATCTTTACTGATTCGTTTAGCTTATCATTCTCCTTGATGACTTCTGAAAACAGCTTCTTTATACTCGTATAGCTTTTGAACATCTCGTTTGTAGTCTTTGTTTTCCAGATCGATGGGGTAGCCCATTTTCTGAGCAGATTCATTAATGATGTTGAGAATTATTGTATGATCCGGCTCAATGCTTCCAGGGATGTTGGGAGTTATCATGTAGTTTTTCTTTGGAGCATTTAAACTTGTATTAGTCATTGCAGACTGTCTGAATGGGTAGTCTACGAAGCTTTGATTTTTGTAATATTTGAGATACTCCGTGAACATGTCATCAATTGGACCATTCTGATACTTATGAACCTTGAGGTAGTAGTAGTCCAGCACAAATCCCTTTTTAACTCTCATCCATTATGCGACATGCTTCTTATTTATCCAGATATAAGCATGCAACTTTGAATCTTGAAAAGAATTGCGTATCCGGATTGTTGCTTTCTTCGCCGTGCTCGAGAGGTGGACTGTCTAATTTCTCTCTTTCAGCTCTTGCAGCTTATCTTTGTTTTTCAGAAAAGTAAAGCTTCTTAAATTCAGGATTCATGACCTAATTTTCCTTGTAACCACCCAAGAACATCTCTTCAATATCCTCATGATCAGTTTGAATTTTCTTAAATTTATCAAACTTGATAGGTTGTTCAGCAGCTTGTTTTTCAACATTCTCTTCTGTAGCCTTCTTGCCTCTGTAACTTGTTTACCTCTCAAAGGTTCTTTATTCTTTGTTGCAGGCTTGTTAGCAGCAGGTTCTGCTTTTTTCACTGTTACCTTTACATGGCCAGATCTTCCTTGTAACAAGACAAGAACATCTCTTCGATCTCCTCATCATCAGTTTGAATTGTCTTCCCTTTATCGATCTTGGCAGGTTGTTCAACAGCTTGTTTTGTTGCATTCCCTTCCGCTTGCCTTCTTGCCTCCGCAGCTTGTTTACCTCTCAGAGGCGGTTTCTTCTCTGGGGCAGGTTTCTTAGCAGCGGTTTATGCTTTCTTCACTATTACATTTACACGGCCTCCATCCTTATCACCTTCTCCATTTTCGACATCATCCAAAAATTCCTTGGAGACTATTTGTTTGAGGGAGCCGTTCTCCTCTTGAAGCTCCTTGATCTTAGCCTCAGTGTCCATCTTGAATTATAAGAAGGTTGATACATTACCAGTTAGTTCATTGAACTGCTTGGTATTTGATTTGTTGAAGGAGACTAATTTGTTGGTCAATTCTTTTTGAGCATTGGATAGATCGGTATTGGTGAGCTTAATTCTAAAGACTTCCTCAGCAGTTGGTACGCCATTTTCTTTTAGCAGGTCAGGCAGCAACTTCTTTATAATAGTTGAAATAGTATTGTTCTCCATTTCAGTGAGCTACTTCTCGAACTCGACCTTAACATTTTCAACCATTTTAGTGCCTGCCTTGTTGAACTTCTCATCAAATAGATCAACATCAACGCGAAGAATGTTCAATCTGGTATCTGTCTCTTCCTTGTATTTGTCAAAGGCAACTCGATCATTGTCCAAAAATTTATGCTACTCTTCAGACAACGCTTTGTGTGCGTTCTTGAAACATTCTTCAACGACTGCAATTGATGCTTGGGCAGCTAGGAAGATAGACTGACAAGCGCTTTAGCTTTGTTGTTGACCTTGATTACGATATATCCTTGATCTGTTCATTGCTGAGTGGGGGAGGTAGTGAGACAAGCAGCTCGTCCAAAGAATGGTGTGTGTAATCTTCTAGAGTTGTGGCAAGAGTAAAGACTTCTCCGGTTGGTTTTAGGTCAACCAAAGGGCCCATAATTATATTGGATTTTTCTGGGCTAACTGATAGGTGAGCACCCATTGGAACAAATGGAGAGTGTGGTGAAGATTGATTTCCTTCTTCGGTGGGAGTGGCAATGGGATCGGTCGATGAAGCACTTGATCAACAACTTGTCCTTCCTCTGCAGATTGATCCACAAATTTGTAAGAGTTTATAAGCTATTAAATAACTGATAAACTATTTTAATGGATTTATAAGCTCATCCAAAAAACCTCATATAAGATTTTGATTCAAATTTAAACTTTTTATCATTTAGAAATGTAATTATTTTTTCAACAATTAGATTCATGATTCTAATTAATTATAACTTTAATACTCCCTCCATCCCGCTAAATATGTCTTATTTCTATTTTGTACGTAAACTAAGGCGAGGTGGTTTAATACTTTAAAGTGTTGTAATTATACTTAACCATTATATATATATTTTTATTGAAATATTTTTAATGCTCTTTAAATTCTGTAAAATTAATAAATTTTACTTTATGAAATTGTATAATTTCATATTAATTCATGCAATTAAATTATGGTACCTTACTGATTTTTATATAATCAAATTTCAGCTAATTAAATTCTCAAAATTTATTGATTTTTATCATATCTTCGGAATTAAAGAAAAAATGAAAAAACACAAACTAAATTTAGGCAATAAATTTTTAGATTAGTATTCATATTTACATTACTCAATTTTCAGTTAAGAATAATGGCAGTAAATGTGCAATTTGAAGTTTCAATCGATAGATTTGAGAGAATAGAATTAGGATTCATGGTGAGAAGAAAGACTGATTTTATGACAAAATATTTTAGGTGTTTTTTATTTGGATTTCGAAGAGAGCTTGATTCATGGGGAGTATGGCTACATCATAGAGAGCAAAGTTGCAATGTGAGAATTTGTTTTCATCACATAGACTTAGGGTTTTCGAAAAGAGATGTAGCGCTCCTTCAGGCGTGGAAGAGAGAGAGAGAAAAGAAAGTTGTAAAAGAGAGGATGAGAGGAGATGAATCTTGGGGTTAGGGTTTGCACCGCTTCATATAGAGAATAGTTACAGAAGAGAAGAGGATGAGAGGGAGATACATGAGAAGATAGATAGAGAAAGATTGGAGACTTTTGAAAGAGATGACCGATAATGATGAAAGAAGGGGCTTATGGGCTTTGGGTTAGGGGTAGGAATTGAGCTTAAAATATTGGATAGTAATAGCTTAATTAAGCAAGTTAGCTTTACTTAATTATTTAATTAAAAATCCTTTATTATTTTCTAAAATGGAAATCAGACATAAATAATAAGATATCCCAAAATGAAATACAAGACCTATTTAATAGGACGGGTGAGAGTATACTTTTAGAATATTTTTTTTAAACACAGTGTACAGTAAAACAGTTATCTACTACAACTAGGCCCATTCAACAGCCCAATCAAGGGCCCAAATTCGCCGTTTTGCCTTGAAGAGAAAGAAAATGACCCTCTCCTCTCTACTACCAATTTTGAGCGAGAAAAGCGCAGAACGAAAACACAATCATTTTGAATCGGCACTCTTCAAATTCGCCTAAACATCATCTTCTTCACGCATTTGAAAATGTTCAGAAACCAGTACGACACAGACGTCACTACGTGGTCTCCGGCGGGGCGTCTCTTCCAGGTGGAGTACGCGATGGAAGCCGTCAAGCAGGGCTCGGCAGCGATAGGCCTGAGATCGAAGACTCACGTGGTGCTCGCCAGCGTTAACAAGGCCAACTCCGAGCTCTCCTCTCACCAAAAGAAGATCTTCAAGGTGGACGACCACATCGGCGTCGCCATCGCCGGCCTCACTGCCGACGGCCGCGTGCTCTCGCGCTACATGCGCAACGAGTGCATTAATTACTCCTACACCTACGAGTCGCCACTACCTGTCGGCCGACTCGTTGTACAGCTCGCCGACAAGGCTCAGGTTTAGTGAAGTTCTGATTAAACCCTAGGTTAAGCTGTTTTGTTTTTTCCTTTATTTTTCGGATAGTTTTCGTGATTTCCTCTCTCAATTATTGCGTCATTGGGGGCAGATTGAGGACTTGTTACGTGGGGAATATGGAGAATTTATCAATTGCTTGATTTTTATTTTTTGGTATTTATTGTGAATATGTAGAACTGTGCATCTATAGTGTGTTTGGTTCAGGTGGCAATATGAATTTCATAAAATATTATATCACACAAATGAATATTTTTAACTATAGAATATGCACATTGGACTTAAAGGAGGTGTGGTGCAGTGATGCGGGATTTCGTTTTTAACATATTAGTTCAACCATAGGTTAAGCTGTTTCCTTTTTCTAGATTTCTCGGAATATTTTTGGCTTTGCGATTTCCTAGCTTAGTAGTGTGGAGAATTTCAAGAATTTATCAATTACCTGCCTTTGTTTTCTGGTGAAACTTTTATGTTTTCCAACTTTTTTTCTTCTTTTAGGCAATCATTAGTGTGTTGTATGTTTTGTGACTATGTAGAATTGTGTATATGTAGGCTGTTTGGTCAAGGCGGCATTATGAATTTGGTTACACATGATAGCACAGAGACGTATCCATCATGTTTAACTATCGGAATTAGAAAATGCACATTGGGCTTAAGGAGGTGTGGTGCTGTGGTGCAGAGTTTTAGAGGAGTATGTTGTTGTTGGAGGTATCTTTGACTGAGAAATGGGAAAATAAGAAATGATGTATCTTAGGTTGGAGTGAACACGCATACATAACTTTTGTGTAAATAGCTGCCTCACACATTGGGCATAAGTAGCTCACATGTGTTCTCTTAGAGAATGGAATATATTTTCTGATAATTTTTTCAGGAGTCTAGATAGTGTTGTTAAAGCTAACTATAACGAATAAATGGCAAAATGAAACACAAGATGTTGATATACATGTCAGGTTGGAGAAAAAAATGGAATATATTAGAAGTTGGATATTGGTTCTTAATAATCATAGTTATTTCTTTATATTTTTGTGTAAGAAGTAAACATCACAAGGTGTTGAACTTGTGAATCTGAAGTTATATGCAACTCGGGTAAAATCTGGGTTAAGATCTGATACTAATACTATAGTATCTGACTCTGCTAAACACTTCTTTGAGCATTCAAATTCATAAAAAATCATTTTGGTGTTCCTTTTGTACAAAAATGATACAATTTTAGCATGGATTATTTTTCCAGCTCCAACCACAAATGCAATTCAAAAGGACTTCTGTACATAATGTTCAATTTATGGCTAATCGTCAATAGGGAAGTAACTCTAAAATGGTGCGAAAACAGCTCAAAGTTTGGTATTTAGGTGTAGAACTAGGGTTCTCATGTAAGAAACCATCCTGTCTACCATATTTTGTGCCAACTCTTTACTTGCTTTTCAATTTTGAGCATAATAGAATATCAGTAGCCAAAGACTACCTAGCATCTCCAATATCTTTTAGTTTGTGAGGAACAGGGTGTTCAAGATCGTCTTTTCTCTTATATTACATCTTGAGGTGGACAATTTCTCCCTCTGAATCTCTCTTAAATTCCATACATCTGATGAATAGTTTGATTCCAGCAGCTAGATTCACCTTCTGGATAGGCTTTGGGCCACCATTTAGGTAGAACTTTTCATACATGTCTTATATGATCTTATCAATGTTGCATATTGACTGCTGATTTGGCTGGATGTCAACTGTAAAATAGCTTATGCATTTTTGGATGAATTGCTGCTGTGTATCGTGTTGCATTCTACTGATGGCGCTGTCCGATAAAAATAGAATTGTAGCAGATGACTGCCACAAACTTTAAGTTGTGACGTTATTATGATTTCTGACAAAAAAACCACGCCTCAAGTTCTTTTCATTACTATAATTGTTGAATATTGTATGCTATCATTTTACCAAAATATAAAAAGTTCAAACAGTGAGGCAGCATTAAGGCTTTTAACTGAAGCTTCATTTATATTGTATGTGCAAAATGTAGGTGTGCACCCAGCGCTCGTGGAAGAGACCATATGGAGTCGGGCTTTTGGTTGGTGGTCTTGATGAATCTGGAGCTCACCTATATTACAACTGTCCAAGTGGAAATTATTTCGAGTATCAAGCATTTGCAATTGGGTCTAGGTCACAGGCTGCAAAGACATACCTAGAGCGCAAGTTTGAGAACTTTATGGAGTCATCAAGGGAAACTTTGATCAAAGATGCACTCTTTGCATTGAGGGAGACATTACAAGGCGAGAAATTGACTAGCTCAATCTGCACAATTTCCATACTGGGGTCCGGGGAGGCCTTCCACGTATTGGATCAAGAAACTGTGCAAAAGCTGATCAATGAATTTGAAATAGTTGGTGAAGAACCCCCAGTTGCTGATGTGGCTGCTGTTCCAGATGTGGAACCTGCTGCTGAGGGAACCCCTCCTGACCAAGGTGCAGCTCCGATGGAAATATGACCAAGTCTTGTGTTGCTTAAACTCTAAACTCCATATTCCTATTTTCTTTGGCACGCAACTTCTATGATCCATTGGTGGTGACTATTTTAAATTTATCCTTGGTGCCTTGCTTCGTATCTGTAGTTCTGATATCTTGATGGACTTTCTTGATGTTGGGATGGGATTATAGTTTCATCTTAGGCTGAATATATGATACATGCGTATATTTTATTGGCTGAAAGATTTTCAAATATGAATTAATGAGGATTAATTACACCGAAATATATGAATTTTGGTTCAATTTTAGGTTAATAAGAAAAATTACTTCCATAAAAATACTCATATAAAGATAAAATATAAAAATGTCCACATTATTTTTCATTTTGCTCATCTAATTTATTTTGTGAAATGAAATTTTTAAACACACAATTAATTTGATAATCTGCCTAATGTTGGTGAAGATTTTTTTCTTTTGTTACTTTTTACACGAAGTTTCAATTTCTTCCTTTCAAATTTTCATTTGAAATAATAAAGTCCTCAGAATTAACAACTCTTTCATTTAGCTTTAGGTTCATCATTGTATTTCTATATTTTTAATAGGGGTAAATGCTAAAATACCCATTTTGATAAGTAAAAAATAAAAAATATCCACTTAAAAATAAAAGATAAAAACTACCCACTTTTTACAATAGCATGATGAAATTGATCATGTGTTCATGTTATTCAAATTTAAAATAACTTGAATAACATGATCACATGATGAAATTCATCATGTTATTGTAAAAAATGGGTATTTTTTATCTTTTATTTTTAAGTGGGTATTTTTTATTTTTATTTTATAAAAGTGGGTAATTTTACCTATTACCCCTTTTTTTAATATGAATGTTTCGTCTTTAATTATATTTCTATATTTTTAATGTTGAATTTTTTGTCTTTAAATACTAACAATCATGTTATTTTAGCATGAGCTTAAAAAGTGTGTATAGATAAATAATTGAAATTGTAATTGATTTTATGTTTTAATATGAACTTAAAAAAGGGTTTACATGTTTACGAACAAGAAATAAATTCAATTTTTAATATGAAACTACAATAATTTATGCCTAATTTCCATACTAATACAAGATTCTTAAGCCAGTGTTTAAGAATATAATTTATATAAATTCATGTATTTGTAAATATTTTATGGGTTAATGTTGAGAACCTCACGAATTTAATTAAGTTTTGATGATGTTTTACTGAAACAATACTTAGTAATTATAAGTTTTTTTAAAACCAAGTGATCAATATTATCTTTTGAAGAACAACTCGATTTATAAAAGGAGCAAGTCGATATTTAAACGACCTGTATTATTCTTATGAGCTTTCTTGGACATATTGATTGTTATTACAACGGGTACAAATGTAAAAACTCAAAAAAAATCCCTAATTATCGAGTTTAAGATATTTAGTTATAAATTCCTCACCCGGAGATTCTTATTATATATATATATATATATTATTGCTTAACTTCACATTTAAAACTTTTATACGTCATTTCAATAAATATTTAATTGCATTGCATTAGCATTCATAAAGTTTGAAAATTTGCATGATTTTATTCTATTAAATAATTGTGTTCTTAATTTTATTCATGTGGAATTATCAAGCCATTTTATTTCAACTTGTAATGTTTAAGGAATTTGATTATAAATTTGTCATTTTATGAATCAATACTATATATGAATATATATATATATATAGTTGATTTGCATGCATAAATGTAATATGTATGTGTGTATATATATATATAGGTATATATATATGTGTGTGAGTGAATGTGGTGAGTATGCATGAGTGTGTATGTATATATATATATATATAGAGTATGTATGCATGTAATTATATATTTACATACTAGCATATATACAAAGATTTGAGTTGTAGGATAGTTTCAAGGAAGATTGAAATGACAATACACATACAAAATATAAACAAAAAATACTACAAATTCTTACATCTGTGTTTAATCATTAGAAAATAATCCTTCTTCCCCTGCCAAACGTCACATTCCCTCCCCACAAACACCATTATCTAACTCTTTTGCATTCTCACTTCTTTCTTTTCCCCACTCTTGCTTCAACTTCCATCCATTACCTCACCATTGAAGCTCAAAGGTAAAGCTTCAACCAAACCATCACCTTCTACCCAATCATCACTTTCACCAAGCAGAGAAACACGAAAGAGAAGAAGTAGAAATTGAGAATTTGTCGATGATTTTTCAATATAAGTCTCTGCATGTTTCGTATTGTTATACTTCTTCATTTGTTTTTAAGATTTTTATATGTAAACCTTGCTATGTGAAATATATGTATACAAAATTTCAGCTTAATCTAAGTTTTTTCGTATTTTAAAAAAATACGTGAAGTAGCTCTCTCAACTGTAAAAATCTGAAAATATAGCACGTGCCCTTGTTTTTAGATAACTTATGCAGCTTGTTTCGACATGATTTACTTATCCTTTTATGATGAACATTTTTCTGTGGAAACCTTTCTATGTGAATATTAATACTGTTAATTTTAATACATTTATATAATGTTTGTGATTTTTGAAAAATACTTGAAGATTACTGTTTGAAGTAAAAATATTTGTAAATGGTGACACTTTGTATCCTCAGTTCATGTGGTTTTATAATGTGTAATTTATGTTTCAAATTTTCTGGGAATATTAGGATATGTATAGAGTAATCAAACCAAGTTTTAGGGAAAAACGTTGCATGAATTTGAAATGTTTTTCTCACATAGTTGAACTAATTGTCTCCGTTCATGGAATTTTATTAATTCTCTTTGGTTGAAATTTTTAAGAACCTCCTTTACTATACATGTACCATATCTGTAAGTTTTCAACACTTTCAAACAAGTACAAATATTTTTAAAGGATTTTACAAAATGACAGGCCATAAGATGACTGTTTTGGGCAGACCTTAGTATACCTTGAATAACTTCAGTAGCTTTCTATTTTAATACATTTGAGTCGATAGTTATGACCTTTCAAAATCTACTGATTTACATGAACAATATGGTCTAAACTTGTTCATAAGAGTATTATACTTTCTTTATCTTAAATTATGTTATGTGTTTCTTTTGCAACATATGGTGAGATATTATGTGTATATGATATATGTGACATAAATTCTTTGTATAATTATTAGATATAAAAATTCAACCATTTCTCCAGCTTGAATCTCGTTCAATCCATAAACCCATGATTTTATGAGTTGTATTTATGGAAATTGTTAGGAGTTATCCCTTAAAGCATTTGAAATTAAGTTATAAATTCATATGTACTTAAGTTTAGGAATGATCTTAAACTTGATTATATGTTTACATGATTTATATGACCACAAGCATCATGCCTATCACGAGCATTATTTTCAAAATTTATGAAAAATATAGTTATATAATTAATTGCATAACTTATAAACACACATGAGAAATGTTTTTAGCACTTGATTTTTGTCAAAAACCCGGGAGTAGGAATAAGATATAGAGATAACTTGTATGATTAACGTCTTAAGTTGGCAGACAAGTTTTGTAAATGATTATCACCGGATAATTAATAGGTAGATGATAGAATGGTTAGACATTAGGTTTACGAAGCACTAGAAGTGCTTAAGGTTGGAGAAGGGGTTAAGCGACTTTTGATTTGTACTCAGCCATGAGATTCATCTTGTAGGGTCTTACCGAGGAATATCATCTATCATATACAATGGAATGTGAGCTATATACATCGGTAACAAGTGTGAGTCTATTTACAGTACAATATTTTTGAGTTAATAAGCTCGAACTACTTTTTAAGAAAATGTGAATTTACATGCCAAATATTTTTATTATGCTCATGTGTATCCTATATGTGACAGATCGGTATTACCGTACCTGTTGATTGGCAATGTCAATGATGTAAGTTAACAATTGTGTCTTGAGCCGGATTCGACCAAGGTACTGTACACGGAAAGTCTGGATCAGGTGAACATGGCCAGGTTCCCGGGTCTTGGCGAAAGGGGATTATTCGCGGAAGACTTCGATTTTCTCCGTCTAGTCGCAATGAGGAACACTGTGAATGAGCAAAGAATGATGACGAACTCGATATGATGATAAAATGTATGTTTTCATATGTGTATGGTCGGCTTTCGTTTTAAAACACCATGCGTCATATGGTTGGGCATGTAATATTCTTTAAACAAAGATTTTATGTTGTTTTTCACTGAAAATATCGGGCAACGACTCACAATGAGTACACTAGTACTCAGTCCAAAATATTTTTTAAATGTTTTTACAGGTTTTAGGAGGACGGTGATGAGCTAACGACGAGGTGGGCCTCATCGAGAGTCTTATTCATAAATGTCGATTAACTTGGTGAGATTGATGTCATATTGTTACTTATTTCGCAACTAGATTGTTTCATCTTCTTGACAAGCGTCATTATCTAAATTCATGACCTCATCATGTTGATTGACAATACAATACTTTCAACTTTCCACCTCATTTACATGATTGTATACGGTTCAATGTCCCCATACATTGGACTCATGTCGTATCTAGAGTGTCCAAATTCCTGAAGTTTACCCTTCTTCTTCCATTCATATATTTTTATTTATCCTATTAACAATATATTCCAATTTTTATTTCATTTAATCCCAAATTCCGCGTAGCCCCTTTCTGTCGGGGCGTTACAATAAATTTATTTTAACAGTTAGCTAAAATATAAAGGAACAAATCGATAATAACGATTTATCCCTATTTAATAGCTAGTTGTATTCCTTGCTCAGACTACCTGTTATGATTTTAGACTTAACTTATTTTCTGAGATTAAGTTTTATACAGATCGATGATGTAAAAAAAAGTTTGAAGTTTCAAACTTACTTATATGAATGATATGTTTATCTTGCTAAAGAAAGAACAACTAAATATTTTGTAAAGAACAGGTCGATATAAAACGATCTGTCCTATAGAGAGCGAGCTATTCTTTAGTATAGGTTCTCAGAAGACTTAGAGCCATATGTGATAACGATCTTGGAACAAACAGAGATCGTTATCCTAAAACAACAGCCCGCTGGACCAAAAAGAACAGATCAATGAAAAATGATTTGTCCTCATTTTATCTTGCTGTTCAACTCAAGATGGGCTTAAGAATCAAGGTGAAGAATCAAATTATTAATTTGGACTAAAACAGATACTTGATCAACTGATCGATGGACAAATTGTTATAAACGAACTACTGGTTTACAAGAAGCTACCCAATCCATACGATAACTATGGTGGACTGCTGACATACCTAAATTTGTCATAAGTCAACCAATCAATGTCTTGTCACATCAAAATATATATTTTAAGGAATGAAGTACAAGAATATCAAAATAGATGTACGACAGATCATTCATGTTAGGGCAGAGCACTGAGAAATTGCGTGAAAGGTGGGACAAGAAGTATTACAAGCGGCGCGTGTAACATGAACTATTCCATGCATTTAATGCAGCCATTAATGCGATGAAGAATGACACTACATCTCTCTAACGGATAGTTCCAGCCATGGTTCTATAAATACCACATTCACTTCCAAAAAAGAGTACGAGAATTCAAGCAATTAAACAAGCCAAAACTCTGCTCAAAACCATCAAGCATTCATCGTTCAAAACACTCCAAATATTCCCAGAATTCTCTGAGTGTTTACAGCCGCTTGAAGCTTTGCTTTTCTGGAAATTTTTCTAACTCAGCCAAAGATCTAGTTTACATAAAGTTTGTATTTCTTAGATTGTAATTTTCAATCTTCGAAAGAAGTAAAATTGTAAACACAAAGATAAAATCTAGTTTTAATTTGTCTTTGTGGCTCGTAGTCAACGAGTAAAGAGAAAGGAGAACATTAGTGAATTCTTGATCTAGTTTTGATTGAGCCGTGGACGTAGGGAATGATTATCCGTAACCACGTTAACTACTCGTGTTCTTTATCTTTCTATTTTTACTTTGATTCCTCATTATCTTGCATATCATTATCTTGAATCAAATTGCTAAAGGCTTGACTAAGAAAACTGTTTTCAACATTAAAAGAGCTTTAACCACCAACTTTCGCAGACAACCTTGTTTAAGTTTAACTTTATTAAATTTATTTTTAATCATTGTTACTCAAATTTTCAAGGCCTTATTTGTGTTTGTTTAGTTCTTTGTAAAAGAAGAACTAAGCCTGCACCCAAGCTATCTTACAGTTAAGTGTGCTTAAGACTTGACTTGATATTTAAGGTTAAACATGAAAACCCTAAAAGTTTTGAATTGTTGTATTTAACTTCTCCCCCCCCCCCCCCCCCACCCCCCACCCTCAATACAACAATCTAGTTCTTTCGAAACCAACAGTTCATGTTAAAAATTATAAATTGGTACAAATTGATGTATTTGTAAATACTTTTTTAAACCCATGTTAAAAAATAAAATTTACTACCAATTCATATTTACATAAAAACTATAGTGGATGATTCAAACAATTGATATGTATAGGGCACCAACAATTTTCTCAATAAGAAAATCAATGTAAGAGTAAAACAGTGAAGCTTGATTACGTGAACAGTTCGGTCTTGAAGTCGCGGGCAAGACCTGCAAAACAAGACTGGAGGAAGGGGGTCCTCCGGGAAGACACTTCGACACTCAAGTTAGCTCATGTAGACTTAAGAGAATGCATAAAAAAGTATCTAGTATTCGTTCTCTCTTGTCTGTGTAAATAATGTGTGTAAACAAACCTTAACCAATTATGGTTTTCCATGTCGCAATGGTCCCCGCTATGGAAGTTAGGCGTTGTCCGCCCATATTTCTGTAATTCTGACATATGTAAAATACAGAACTGACACATGACGGGCAGTACTAGAAGCGTGATTTTCATATTTGACAGACCCCTAGGATTAGACCTTTCAAGACAGACTCCAAAGGTCATCAAGTAAAGAGATGATAAGGGCTCAGATCTTGTCCTCTGGATGTTAACCAGAGCTTAGCAATCCTCAAACCTTTCCTTACCTTTGCGTACATCAAAGCTTAACTTATCTTCCGAAGGTATCTTTCTTCGGTAATGAACTTCTTCTTTTCGTTGGAAAAGTAGTGCTGATATTATTCCCTATCAGCTTCTCCCCCTAGTCCTAGAACTGACCTCTGTAATCTTATGAGTCAGACCTCGTTGTCGAGATCTAGCAAAATCCTGCCTTTTTAAGGGCATTTTTGTAACTTCCAAGGTTGTACTCTCGAGTATTATGTCCTGTCTTAATTATGTTCTGACATGACGTGTAAAAGTATATAATTACTTTTAACTACTAAGTACTGTACCCGTCTTCTTTTCACCATCTTGTCGTCGGAATTTTCAACCATCATTTAATCCCAAGCGTTGGATCAAATATGCCTTATTCCATCTCAATGATACACATATAAATTTCAAGCAATTTCTTTTTCATAAGCCTGCCAATAAATTAATGCCCTAGTGCATTTTTTTTGAAAATTTACTAGCGCTCTCACATACTGCATACATCCTCCACTCTCTTTATCCCCGACTTTTCTCTCTTCAAAGGTATTCTTCTTCTTGCTCTTATTCATGTTTTTTCCATGTAAATTGTTGATCTTGGCTATCTCCGTCTCTAAGTAGTCTGGATCGTAGGAACGCCAGCGGGTCACAACAACATTATAAGTGTCTCCGGTATCTACTACCGAAGATTGAGCAGAACTAGCATTCAATCACGTTTCAACATCTAAATTAAAAGACGTACCTTGACCGTTCACCGGCTTCTTGCGAAGTGAACAGTCCGATTTTGAATGTCATTTCTAACTGCACCTGAAGCACTTCCTGTCCCCTCTTTCTTTTTTTCAAGATAATGCGAATTCCTTCATTCTTTTTGCCAGACATGGACATTCCCTTCTTGCCCTTACCCCGTTTGGGGCGGCTAGAAGGAGTCAGAGCTGCCGCACTCACCAACAATTTCTTAGTCTGTGACTTCAGAACTTCCACCATTTGTAGCTCAGCTAGTAATTCCGCAAGAGTATAATTATTTTTATTCTTGATGTAGTTAATTCTAAACGATTCAGAGTTGTCCGGTAAGCTCTGAAGGACATTATCAACCTGAAACTCGCCGTCGATCTGACCACCTAGAGTATCGATTTTGCCCAAATAGCCCATCATCTTAAGGAAATAGTCTCGAATCGATGATCCCTCCGACATGGTGACGTTCATCCCATTGAGAATGACCAATTGCTTAGCCAATCGACTCTGTGACAGAACATCTCCTGGAAGCTAAATTTGATGACTGAAGCAATCTTCATAGATTCATGCTGATTTTGCAGTCTATTTGACATAGATGCCAAAATGTAACACTGCGCCATCTGATTTCCATTGATCCACTTCTGATATTGCTATCGAATAATGTCTTACAACCATCAAAATAAATCTTCTCACGTGAACTGGTAAGATGTGATCCCGCTTAAAATCAAGATAAATTACTTTTCAAAAAGACAGATTCATGGAGACAATATGTAATCTTAGCAAATTTAATTAATAAATTATAATTATCGCTTAATCATTTTTAATTAATAAATAAATTTTTAGGATCATAAAATATAATGGCAGATAATATCATATAAGATCAAATAAGATCACACATAAAAAGAGCATATAAAGCAAATCAAAATAGATAAGGACACTATCTGAATACAAAATAATAAATCTGGACCTAATTATCCAAGTTGGATAAGGAAATTAAATCGCCTAAAATA
Source organism: Leonotis leonurus (assembly GCA_026898415.1). Taxonomy (NCBI): domain Eukaryota; kingdom Viridiplantae; phylum Streptophyta; class Magnoliopsida; order Lamiales; family Lamiaceae; genus Leonotis; species Leonotis leonurus. The sequence goes on from JAPKLX010000469.1 coordinate 141,633, forward strand.
AGGAAATCAATTCCTACTATCTAGGAATACGATATTGAATATAGTAGCCAATTAATTGACATATATATAGTATATAATTTAAATCTAGCATATCAAATATCAATTAACAGCACATGCATATGAAATAGAATTAAATAATATTCATTTATAAAATTAGAATCTCGTGACCGCCTCTGATACCATTTTAAGGAACCTGGTTGAGGGGCTCAAGATTCACAGGATCCAGAGGTCTAATATTTCAAATAAAGCATAAAATTCTAAATTCAAATACCACATATAGGAAAAACTAAAATAGCAGTTTTAATTTAATACCTTCTCATTCACTAGTCCTCGGCTTGATGTCGTGTCAAATCTATTTCGAGCAATACGTCGGGGTTTATTAGGAGAATGAATCTGACCGATAAAATTTATGTCTGTTTCCCCCACCTATAGGCCGATTATCTTGTGGGAGATAATCCGTCGGGGTTTATTAGGAGATGAGGGATTGAAAATTGAAGTGTAGAATAATACAAAATTTTTGAAACACGTTATTAAAACACTTAGCCTGCCAAATCACACCTTCAAGGGTGAAGTGTGTGTTTATGTGATGAAGCACTAATAATATGGCCACCCTCTTCCTTTCCTCTCTCTATATAGATATTTTTAGGGATAGATCGGGGTTTCAAAGGAGAATGAGCCTGGACCTTCCAACATAAGATCAAGTCCAACCTTATCTCTGATATTTTCATATCCAATTAATTGACTCAGTCAAACTTTGACTTTCATAAATTAATTAATGACCAAGTCAATTTGACCTAGTTAATTGCTCTAGAAAATAGAATAAGATAAAGATCTTATATTAATAATTAATCGACTATCTGGTACCCACTAAAATTATAGATGTAATACTCCTCGAATGTGCAGAAAGAGAAAGCCACACGCAAACCACCTACCAAAAGAGGAAGTTCTGTTGATATTGATACCTCAACATCCCACCAGCCTAAGCAGAAGAGGCGCCGATTGAGGAAGGTTCAGGATTGTCCACAACCCACTGAAGAAATCCCAAAAGACATAGCTGACATACCACAACCAGAACCAGAATTGACTCAACCAAAACGAGTCAATCCAGAACAAGATGAGGAAGCACAACAACCAGAACACCCCATTCTTCCACAGGCTGAGGAGCCTATATTTGTGGAACCAGAATCTAGTTATAATCCAACTCTGGAGAAGGATTTCTCTCCTGCTAGAACAACACCCTCACCAGACAGAATGCAAAGGATAAGTGAGGAAGAAGAAGAGGAAGTGGAGTCAACAGATGAGGAAGAAGAAAAGAAACGCCAAGCAGAAGGCGTAATCAATTTACTGGAAAGTGAAGCAGATCACTCAGTGCTGCAAGACTTTCCTAGCATTCATTTACTACCAGAAAGTCTGGGAACAGCAAAGAGAGTCAAATTCTACTTGCTGGTCAAGGATAGCGAGTACTATATTTTTGATGCTCTGCTCCAGACCAGATCAATGGAGGAGCTGAAGAAGGAGGAAGCCACTCTACTGAGCTTACTACAAGCACGCACTGTTAGTGAAGTGTGAGCAGAATACAACTCACTCATCCTCGCGCTGATGAAGCATGAGGCCTGACTGCTAAAGATCGATTTGAAGTCATTTTATGCTGATAAAATGGACTTCTATTCCAGTGTACCAGATGGAGAAACTGATAAGGATGTGCGCATGGAAGGCCAAGAAGAGACTCAGAAGGAACCATCCACGAGTTAACCAGATCAATCTTTACCAGAACAACACCACCTCAAGAGACAGCCCAGCCCAAGCAACGGAAGAAGAAACAATCAGTCATTCATCTAGATCCAGTAGATGAGGAACCCACTGGCTAATACATCGATGGAGAACCCACTAACGAGCTGTATACACCAGGGGTAGCCCAGAAGTTGAAGAAGAATGTCACCTTCTACGAAATGGAAGAACTTTTGGAACGGGAGATCAAAACCTTCAACAACTTCCAGATCGAACACCTGATCACGCTCAGAGTTGAAGATCACATGACTGGTACCTGCAATGCTCTTCAAGAAAAAGCCACACAAATACTTGCTGGCTACAATCAGCATTAGAAAGACTACATCAACGACATGGACATAGATATTCGCAAGAAAATCAGAGATCTCAAAAAGGAGCTCAATAAGAAGATCGATGACGATCGCACTGCTGTGTCAAGAGAAAACTACACTCAGATTGGAGGCAGTGGAACAGAAGGCTCAAAATGTTCACACACTGGTTGCTGACCTCCTAGCTAAACAGGAGACCATTGATGCTGCAGTCACAAGTCAAGCTGTCTCAGATTACCGCTGAGGTGAAGGAAGCCTCTACTCTTGCCATCCACGCACAACTTGCTACCTTCGAGAAGGAGAAGTTCGTGGATATAATGAAAGAGCATCATATGGATGTTCTAGATAATCTACTCTACCCAAACCCAGAAGAGTTTGAGCACCAGAGCACACGTCTAACAGCTGTAGAAGACTTACAGGAAACCTATGACCGCACCCTTGCCACAATCAACAGCCATCTAGAGCGCAAATTGGATGCTACAGACCAGACCGTGAACCTTCTGCTTGGATTCAAAGCAGATGCAGAAGAAAAGATGGAGACGATGACGGCAGAAATAGATTCCCTCCGCACACTCATCAAGTCCATATTTGATGATGTCGAAAAGGGGGAGAACTCTATGGCTGACAAGAGAAGCAAAGGATTTAACAAGGGTTCTGTGACAGAACCAGAAGCAGAAGGAGCAGAAGCAAAAATTCAATCTGTTCCAGTTCAACAAGCAAAGGAGAAGCCAACAACTCCACTGAGGGCGGACCCCACTATTGAACCAGAACAACCTACTCAACAACCTACTGATGCTGCTCAAGATAAAGGCAAGAAGCCTGTGGATGAAGGAGACCAAATAGCAGAACTGCTGCTATTTGGAGTTAACAGAGAACAGTCATGTGACCCTATCTTCAGAGCACAGTTTTACAAAGATCAGGCCGAAAGGGAGAAGAGGATAGCTGCTCAAGAAGCAAATGAGAAATCCTATCAGACAGCCTTCTCCTCAAAGCCCTCATCAGAACGCTCTCAACAACAATCTTCACAGTCCACAACGCAGTCCAAAAAGAAGAAGAAGAAGCCCTTCACAGCATGGAATCTGTCCTTGAAGAAACAAACTCCAAAAGATGTGTGGGTTCCAGAAGGTGAACAGAAAGACTGGGAGCTAGTCAATCAAGGCTTTATTATGAATAGGTACTTTCTCAAAGAACCTATATACTCGGTGTTGGGAACCCCATGAATTTATATTTGTTTTGATGATGTTCCTCGAAACTACACTTAGATATTTTGGAAACCAAGTAGTCACTGTTATCTATTAAGGATTATCTTAAGTGTAATAGAAGCAGATCGTTTTTGGTACATAAATAACGATCTGTATTATTCTAGTAAAAGGTATCCTGGACACAATGATTACTATGATAACAAGTTTCTT
>JAPKLX010000612.1:4796-33285 GCA_026898415.1 Leonotis leonurus
GCTAGAAGTATCAGGAATACGGTGTCCATCTCCAGTACTTTTGATACACCATGTTTTCATGATCGAATTTATAGGCAATGCATGTTGGGCTGCTCCTCGGCTCAAAGATGTTGATTTATCTAACGACAAACTACGTGAATGTTATGTTGAGATGATCAGATCAATGCGAATAATATATCAGAAGTGTGAGCTAGTGCATGAAGATCTTAGTAAGTATAATATAATTTATTCATACATGGATACTACATGCAAAATTCTCGAAAAATGGTTATGATATTGGCGGAGAAAGAAATGAGGAATCACATGAGACTAAAAGCATCAGGAATTTGGTGTCCATCTCAAAGATGTTGATTTATCTAATGACAAGCTACGTGAATGTTATGTTGATAAGATCATATCAATCTGATTAGATATCAAGAGTGTAAGCTAGTGCATGGATATCTTAGTGAGTATAATATATTTTATTCATACATGGGTATGGCAAGTATAATCCTCGAAAAATGGTTAAGATATGGGTAGAATTAAAAATGAGGAATCTCATGAGGCTAAAAGCATCAGGAATACGGTATCCTGCTCAACTACTCTTAGGACTCCATGATTTCGTGTTAGAATTTATAGGCAAGACAGGTTGAATGCTCATCAGCTTAAAGATGTTGATTAATCGTACGAAAAGCTAAGTGAATTTTATGTTGAGATGATCATATCAATGCGGATAATATATCAAAAGTCTATGATAGTGCATGGAGATCTTAGTGAGTATAAATAATTTATTTATACTTGGCTACTCGAAGCATAATCCTCGAAAAATGGTTAATAAATAGGCGGAGAAAGAAATGAGGAACCTTAAGAGGGAGAAAGCATCAAGAATACGGTGTTCAGCTCCAATACTATTAAAACTCCATGTTTTGGTGATGTAATTTATAGGTAATGTATGTTGGGCTGCTCTTCGGCTCAATGATTTTGATATATCTAACGACAAGCTATGTGAATATTATATTGAGATGATCATATGAATGTGGATAATACATCAGAAGTGTAAGCTAGTGCATGGAGATATTAGTGAATATAATATAGTGTATTAATACATGGGTACTAAAATCATAATCCTCGAAAAATGTTTCAGATATAGGCAGAGAAAAAAAAGGAGGAATATCATGAGGCTAAAAGCATCAGGAATACGGTGTCTATCAAAAATACTTTAAAGACTCCATGATTTGGTGATGGAATTTATAGGCAACGCAGGCTGGGTTTCTCATCGGCTCAAAGATGTTGATTTATCTGACGACGAGCTACGTGAATGTTATGTTGATAAGATCATATCAATGCGGATAAGATATCAGAGGTATAAACTAGTGCATGGAGATATTAATGAGTATAATATACTTTTTCATACATCGGTACTGGAAGTATAATCATCAAAAAATGGTTATGATATTGGCGGAGAAAGAAATGAGGAATCACATGAGGCTAGAAGTATCTAGAATATGTTGTCGATCTCCAATACTTTTAAGAATCCATGATTTGGTGATCGAATTTATAGGAAAAGCAGGTTGGACTGCTCCTCGGCTCAAAGATGTTGATTTATCTAACGACAAATTACGTGAATGTTATGTTGAGATGATCATATCAATGCGAATAATATATCAGAAGTGTGAGCTAGTGCATGGAGAAATTAATGAGTACAATAAACTTTATTCAAACATGGATACCACAAGCATAATCCTCGAAAAATGGTTAAGATATGGTCGGAGAAAAAAATGAAGAATCTCATAAGGATAAAAGTATTAGGACTAACGTGTCCATCTCAAATACTTTGAAGACTCCATGATTTGGTGATGGAATTTATAGGCAAGGAAAGTTGGGTTGCTCATCGGCTCAAAGATGATGATATATCTAACGACAAGCTACGTCAATATTATGTTGATAAGATCATATCAATGCGAATTAGATATTAGACGTGTAAGCTAGTGTATTGAGATATTAATGAGTATAACATACTTTTTCATACATGGGTACTGGAAACATAATCCTCAAAAAATGGTTAAGACATGGGCGGAGAAAAAATATGTGGAATCTCATGAGGCTAAAAGCATCAGGAATTTGGTGTGCATCTCAAATACTTTTAAGACTCCATGATTTGGTGAAGGAATTTATAGGCAAGGCAGGTTAGGTTGCTCCACGGCTCAAAGATGTTAATTTATATAACGACAAGCTATGTGAATGTTATATTTAGTTGAACATATCAATGCGGATAATATATCAGAAGTGTAAGCTAGTGCATGAAGATATTAATGAGTATAATATAATTTTTCATACATGGGTATTGGAAGTATAATCATCGAATAATGGTTAGAAATATTGGCAGAGAAAGAAATGAAGAATCTCATCAGGCTACAAGCATCAGGAATACGGTGTCTAGATACAATATTTTTGAGACTACATGTTTTGGTGATTGAATTTATAGGAAATGTATGTTGGGCTGCTCCTCGGCTCAAAGATGTTGATTTTTATAACTACAAGCTACGTGAATGTTATGTTGAGATGATCATATCAATGCGAATAATATATCAGAAGTGTGAGCAAGTGCATGAAGATCTTAGTGAGTATAATATAATTTATTCATACATGTGTACTGCATGCAAAATCCTTGAAAAATGGTTATGATATTGGCGGAGAAAGACATGAGGAATCACGTGAGGCTAGAAGTATCAGGAATAAGGTGTCCATCTCCAGTACTTTTGATACTCCATGTTTTCATGATCGAATTTATAGGCAATGCAGTTTGGGCTACTCCTCGGTTCAAGGATTTTGATTTATCTAACGAAAAATTACATGAATGTTATGTTGAGAAGATCATATCAATGCGAATAATCTATCAAAAGTGTGAGCTAGTGCATGGAGATATTAATGAGTATAATATACTTATTTCAAACATGGGTACAACAAGCATAATCCTCGAAAAATGGTTAAAATATGGGCGGAGAAAAAAATGAAGAATCTCATAAGGCTAAAAGTATTAGGAATAAAGTGTCCATCTCAAATACTTTGAAGTCTCCATGATTTGGTGATGGAATATATAGGCAAGGAAAGTTGGGTTACTCATCGGGTCAAAGATGTTGATTTATCTAACGACAAGCTATGTCAATATTATGTTGATAAGATCATATCAATGAGGATTAGATATCAGACTCTTAAGCTAGTGTATGGAGATATTAATGAGTATAATATACTTTTTCATACATGGGTACTTGAAGTATAATCATCGAAAAATGATTAAGATATTGGCGGAAAAAGAAATGAAGAATCTCCTGAGGCTAAAAGCATTAGGAATACGTTGTCGAGCTCCAATACTGTTATGAATCCATGATTTGGTGATGGAATTTATAAGCAATGTAGGTTGAGCCGCTCCTCGGCTCAAAGATTTTAATTTATCTAACGACAAACTACGTGAATGTTATGTTGAGATGATCATATCAATACGAATAATATATCAGAAGTGTGAGCTAGTGCATGGAGATCTTAGTGAGTATAATAAACTTTATTCATACATGGTTACTGCAAGCATAATCCTCGAAAAATAGTTAAGATATTGGTAGAAATAAAAATGAGGAATCTCATGAGGCTAAAAGCATCAGGAATACGGTGTCCATCTCAAATACTTTGAAGACTCCATGATTTGGTGATGGAATTTATAGGCAAGGAAAGTTGGGTTGCTCATCGGCTCAAAGATGTTGGTTTATCTAACGACAAGCTACGTCAATATTATGTTGATAAGATCATATCAATGCGGATAAGATATCAGAAGTGTAAGCTAGTGTATGGAGATATTAATGAGTATAATATATTTTTTGATACATAGGTACTGGAAGTATAGTCATTGAAAAATGGTTAAGATATTGGCGGAAAAAGAAATGAAGAATCTCATGAGGCTAAATGCATCAGGAATACGGGGTCGAGCTACAATACTGTTATGAATCCCGGATTTGGTGATTGAATTTATATGCAATGTAGGCTGGGCTGCTCCTCGGCTCAAAGATGTTGATTTACTAACGACAAACTACGTGAATGTTATGTTGAGATGATCATGTCAATACGTATAACATATCAGAAGTTTGAGCTAGTGCATGGAGATATTAATGAGTATAATATGCTTTATTCATACATGGGTACTACAAGCATAATCCTCGAAAAATGGTTAAGACATGGGCGGAGAAAAAATATGAGGAATCTCATGAGGTTAAAAGCATCAGGAATTTGGTGTGCATCTCAAATACTTTTAAGACTCCATGATTTGGTGATGGAATTTATAGGCAAGGCATGTTAGGTTGCTCATCAGCTCAAAGATGTTGATTTTTCTAACGATAAACTACGTGAATGTTATGTTGATAAAATCATATCAATTTGATAAGATATCAGGAGTGTAAGCTAGTGCATGGAGATCTTAGTGAGTATAATATACTTTATTCATACATGGGTACTGCAAGCATAATCCTCGAAAAATGGTTATGATATGGGTAGAAATAAAAATGAGGAATCTCATGATGCTAAAAGCATCAGGAATACGTTATCCTGCTCAACTAATTTTAGGACTTCATGATTTGGTGTTGGAATTTATAGGCAAGGCAGGTTGGACTGCTCATCAGCTTAAAGATGTTGATTTATCGAACGACAAGCTACATGAATTTTATGTTGAGATGATTATATCAATGCGGATAATATATCAGAAGTCTAAGCTAGTGCATGGAGATCTTAGTGAGTATAAATACTTTATTTATACTTGGCTACTGGAAGCATAATCCTCGGAAAATGGTTAAGAAATGGGCGGAGAAAGAAATGAGGAACCTTAAGAGGCTAAAAGCATCAGGAATATGGTGTTCAGCTCCAATACTATTAAGACTCCATGTTTTGGTGATGTAATTTATTGGCAATGCATGTTGGGCTGCTCTTCGGCTTAATGATTTTGATTTATCTAACGAAAAGCTACGTGAATATTATATTGAGATGATCATATCTATGCGGATAATACATCAAAATTGTAAGCTAGTGCATGGAGATATTAGTGAATATAATACTCCCTCCGTCCACAAAAGTTCTTGTCATTTTGACCCGGTGCGGGTTTTAATGTAATAGTTTGACTTTGTGTAAGAGTATATAGTGAGTGGAGTTTGGGACCCACCTATTTTATTATTTTTAAGTGATTGTGTGTATTGAGTAGAGTTTGGGTCCCACATGATTTATTATTTTTAATTGAGTTGTGTGTATGAGTTGGGTGGGTCCACTTACTATAAATGGAAAGTTTGAATTGTAAAGAAGTTTTGTGGACGGACTAAAATGGCAAAATGTAAAGAACTTTCGTGGACGGAGGGAGTATAGTTTATTAATACATGGGAAATAAAATCATAATCCTCGAAAAATGTTTGAGATATGGGCAGAGAAAAAAAGGAGGAATCTCATGAGGCTAAAAGCATCAGGAGTACGGTGTCCATCTAAAATACTTTGAAGACTCCATGATTTGGTGATGGAATTTATAGGCAAGGCAGGTTGGCTTTCTCATCGGCTCAAAGATTTTGTTTATCTAACGACAAGCTACGTGAATGTTATGTTTATAAGATCATATCAATGCGGATAAGATATCAGAAGTATAAGCTAGTGCATGAAGATATTAATGAGTATAATATACTTTTTGATACATCGGTACTAGCAGTATAATAATCAAAAAATGATTAAGATATTTACGGAAAAAGTAATAAAGAAACTCATGAGGTTAAAAGCATCAGGAATATGCAGTCGATCTCCAATACTTTTGAGAACCCATGATTTGGTGATGGAATTTATAAGTAATGTAGGATGGGCTGCTCCTGGACTCAAAGATGTTAATTTATATAACGACAAGCTACATGATTTCTATATTTACTTGATCATATCAATGCGGATAATATATCTGAAGTGTAAGCTAGTGCATGGAGATATTAATGAGTATAATATACTTTTTCATAAATGGGTACTAGAAGTATAATCGTCGAATAATGGTTAGAAATATTGGCAAAGAAAGAAATGAAGAATCTCATCAGGCTAAAAGCATCAGGAATACGGTGTCGAGATACAATACTTTTGAGACTCCATGTTTTGGTGATGAAATTTATAGGAAATGGTGGTTGGGTTGCTCCTCGGCTCAAAGATGTTGATTTATCTAACGACAAACTACGTGAATGTTATGTTGAGATAATCATATCAATGCGAATAATATATCAGAAGTGTGAGTTAGTGCATGAAGATCTTAGTGCGTATAATATAATTTATTCATACATGGGTACTGCATGCAAAATTCTCGAAAAATGTTTAAGATATGGGCGGAGAAAAAAAGGAGGAATCACATGAGGCTAGAAGTATCAGGAATACGGTGTCCGTCTCCAATACTTTTGATACTCCATGTTTTAATGGTCGAATTTATAGGCAATGCAAAGATGTTGATTTATCTAACGACAAACTACGTGAATGTTATGTTGAGATGATCATATCAATGCGAATAATATATCAGAAGTGTGAGCTAGTGCATAGAGATATTAATGAGTATAATATATTTTATTAAAACATGGGTTCCACAAGCATAATCCACGAAAAATAGGTAAGATATGGGTGGAGAAAAAAATGAAAAATCTCATGAGGTCAAAAGCATCAGAAATACGGTGTCCATCTCAAATACTTTGAAGACTCCATGATTTGGTGATGGAATTTATAGGCAAGGCAAGTTGGGTTGCTCATCGGCTCAAAGATGTTGATTTATCTAACGACAAGCTACGTCAATATTATGTTGATAAGTATATCAATTCGGATAAGATATCAGAAGTTTGAGCTTGTGTATGGAGATATTAATGAGTATAATATAATTTTTCATACATAGGTATTGGAAGTATAATCATCTAAAAATGGTTAAGATATTGGCGGAAAAAGAAATGAAGAATCTCATGAGGTTAAAAGCATTAGTAATACGGTGTCAAGTTTTAATACTGTTATGAATTCATTATTTGGTGATGGAATTTATAAGCAATGTAGGTTGGGCTACTTCTCGGTTCAAAGATGTTGATTTATCTAACGACAAACTACGTGAATTTTATGTTGAGATGATCATATCAATACGAATAATATATCAGAACTTTGAGCTAGTGCATGGAGATATTAATGAGTATAATATACTTTATTCATACATGGGTACTACAAGCATAATCCTCGAAAAATGGTTAAGACATGGGCGGAGAAAAAATATGAGGAATCTCATGAGGCTAAAAGCATCAGGAATTTGGTGTCCATCTCAAATACTTTTAAGACTCCATGATTTGGTGATGGAATTTATAGGTAAGGCAGGTTGTGTTGCTTATCAGCTCAAAGATGTTGATTTATCTAACGAAAAGTTACGTGAATGTTAGTTGATAAGATCATATCATTATGATAAGATATCAGAAGTGTAAGCTACTGCATGAAGATCTTAGTGAGTATAATATACTTTATTCATACATGGGTACTGCAAGCACAATCCTCGAAAAATGGGTAAGATATGGATATAAATAAAAATGAGAAATCTTAACGCGGTTATCTAATTTAATTTTAATGTAATCCATTTCTATATTTATTTTTTATTTTTTTGAAAATAAGCTGAACTTTTAATTCAAGGTTTGCATTAATTAATGAGACTTTGATAAGATTAAATTGGTATGGTATATAAGAATTATTTTAATCTTGCCATTTCCTTATGATTAAAATATAGGGGAAAATAATATTTTTTGCACGAGCCTAGTGTTTAATAGTGGGCTGGCATGTTAATCACATTTGCTACCATACACATTATTTGGTAAGATAATTTAATCTAATTCTATCATATATTGCCTACCAAATAAGACTTAAATGTATCATATTTTAATAAACATGCACTTCTAATACAAAAATCAACATATAATGCACATGAAAAAATGGAAATCAAGATCTAGCATACTTCTATGGGATCGAGTTTTATACCTTTCTCTAAGTATCTTAAAATAAGTTGTTGGTGTATATGTCTACAACTCACATTGTTCTTCAATTCGACCTTGAGAAACTTCAAATTTATACCTTTTACAACTTGTATAAATTATAGTCAACAATATAACAAGTCTTTCTACATAAAAGGTGGTCGAAAATATCAAACTTTGAAATGCCTAGTATATCTAGCCCCTGACGGGTGTGAGCAATGGTGTCAATCGACATTATTAGGAGTTGATTAAATATTCGAAAAGCATTATCATTCTCCGACAATGGCACCAATCTGACGGGCGTGAGCTTTGGTGTCAATTTGACGGAGCTCAGTCGTCATCACCCAATCAAGATAAATATATAAGTTTTCATATCTTTTACACTAGGTTCTGCTAGTGGTAAGTATATGGTCGATTTGACAGGGAGTTGGTGTACTCTCTCTCGATGTCACGATTTTATATTTTTATAGGGGGTCTGCCTCAAGCAGGGAAGTAACCAAGACCTGAAATAAAACAAAAGAAAAATAAAAAGCAAAAAGAAAATACTTGGCTTGGGAACAACTTGTTACGCCTTGATCAACGCAAAGGTCATCGCTGCCTGCGGATGTCGTGGTTAAAGGCAGATGTAAACTGTGGTATTCCCCCTCCGCAATTCACTACGATCTGTCACCTGGATAGTGTAATAATAAAATTGAAATTTTATTAAATCGAGATAACCAAGGAATTACAATGCTTTGGAAATTACAAAAGTAAAATGGAAAAAAGTCGAGTCGAGGAAACCCTCTTTCCGCAAGACGAGATAAGCCCCGGCTAATGCTCACAGTCCGGCATATCGTCCCCAAAGATAAAACGACTTCCTCCTTTAGAGTAGTAGCCCCACAAACTCTAAAGGCCCCGGAAAACTTGACTAGGGAGAGAACCGAGCAAACTAATGAAGCTCCTAAGAAAACTAAATATGAGAATGAACTAAATAAGAGAGGAGAGAGCAAAGATGGTGTGTTCAAAATGAGCTCTCAACCCCTCCTTATATAGCACTCATGAGGGAAATCAAAAGGCATACCATTTAAAAGCACTATAATTGCCAAGGCAATCAAAAGCCTTCTCGGTGGTTGGCAACCAAAGAGTTGGCTATATCAAAAGCCATGCAATCAAGGCCATGTTGGATTTGGGCTTTACAAACACCCAATTAAGTCAATTGGGCTTAGATAATGAGAAATAAATTCCCAATAAAATCATTCTCTAAATATGGCCCAAAAGTCATATATAAGCCCAAAACAATTTCAAAATCCAAACATAATACATTTCTCACTCACCGAGAAAATCAATTTTGAAACATGTCTCGACTGTTTAATTCTCAAAGAATTAAATATACATTCTTCAAATTAATTAAGAACCCTGCAAGTTCAAAATCAATTTTTCCAACAATCCCCCACATGAGTGGAAATGTATATGCATATGCATGAATGCAGACACAAGCTCAATTCTCTTGAGGCAGTACCGCATTTGGAAAGGTAACTTGTGGTTTTGAACCTCCCATAGTTAACACCATCGGGCATACCGGCAGACTAGTGGACGTGATGCCTTGAACTATTCCTCCTTAGTGTATACCGAGTCAATAGTATTAACACAATACCATATCGACCTCGTCAGTTCTCACGTTTGGATCTGTTTCGGCCATGGACACCCTCTTTGGATTCATAAGTGACTATTCACACGAAGCGGCCCCACTTCTCACTTATATAGGTGACTCTTATCGAGTATTTTGCCATACTTATTTACCAAGAATTATTAAAAGTCATAAGACTTATCCTCACCACATTGCAAGTCTTCAACACTCATTTGCTTTCTAGGGAAGGACCGAGTGTTACAACACGGACTCATATAGATTAGTTTTCCCATTGAACCAAGTTCTTGGGATCTCCAATCATCATGGTTGGGTTACCATTATACTCATCCTTGAGATGTGGATTTTAATCCCATTCTCTCTAGCAATTTAACCATTTGATCATGATTCAAACCTTTTGTTAACGGATCCGCTATGTTATCTATTGATCTTACAAAATCAACTGAGATAACACCACTCATGATCAACTCTCTAACGGTATTGTGACGACGTCGAATGTGTCGAGATTTACCATTATATAGCCCGTTATGTGCTCGTCCGATAGCAGCTTGGCTATCACAGTGTATTACCACTGACGACACAGGTTTTTTCCAATATGGAATATCATCTAGGAAATTACGAAGCCACTTAGCTTCTTCTCCCGCTTTATCCAAATCTATAAATTTATATTTCATGGTGGATCGAGCTATACACGTCTGTTTCGTTGATCTCCAAGAAATAACACCACCCCCCCCCCCCCACAACGAAAACATATCCACTCGTTGAGAATGAATCTCTCGAATCAGATATCCAATTTGCATCACAATATCCTTCAAGGATAGGGGGGATATCTCGTGTAATGCAAACCAAAGTTAAGAGTATACTTTAAGTATCTCAAAACTCTCGTCAGAGCTTTCCAATGTTCCTTGCTTGGATTACTCGTGAACCTGCTCAACTTATTCACAGAACAAGCTAGATCCGGTCTAGTGCAGTTTGTGATATATATCAAACTACCTATAACTTTAGCATATTCTTCTTGAGAAACAAGATCACCCTTATTCTAACTCAAATGTACGTTGAGCTCTAAATGGGTCTTAGCCGGCAGGCTATCAAATGCATTGAATTTCTTTAGCACTTTCTCAACATAGTGAGATTGTGTTAAAGCAATTCCATCGGATGTTCTTAAAATTCTTATACCAAGAATCACATCCGCCAACCCCAAATCAACCAATTTGAAATTTTTTTTTAACATTCGTGTCGTATCAACAATACCCATAATCAACATGTCGTTTACATAAAGACACACAATAACAAAGACGTTAGGTGTGCCTTTAATGTAAACACATTTATCACACTCGTTGATTTTGAAACCATTTGACAACATAACTTCGTCAAATCTCAAGTGTCACTACAAAGGCGCTTGTTTCAAACCATACAAGGAACGAACCAATTTGCACACCTTCTTCTCATGACCCGGTGCAACAAACCCCTCGGGTTGTTCCATGTATATCTCATCCTTCAATTCACCATTCAAAAAGGCAGTCTTAAACATCCATTTGGTGAATCTCAAGATTATGCAAGGCAGCAATCGCGAAAAGCACCCAAATAGATGTAATCCTTGTCACAGGTGAATAGGTATCAAAGAATCATACCATTCCTTTTGTTTAAAGCCTTTGACTACAAGTATAGCCTTAAACTTGTCAATAGTACCGTCAGGTTTAAATTTCCTTTTAATGATCCATTTACAACCTAACGGTTTATGACCTTCCGGGAGATCGGTCAACACCCACGTGTGGTTTTCCATTATAGATTCAATTTCACTATTGACAGCCTATTGCCAGAATGCAGCATCTGGGCCTGAGAGAGCTTCACTAATTGACTTTGGTTCTTCATCCAACATAAATGTGATGTAGTCAGGACCAAAATCTTTAGTAACTCTGCCTCTTTTGCTACGTCTTGGTTTGTCATCAACAGGATGAGAACTCGTAGCCTTTTCAACAGTTCTTTTAACAGAACTATTGACAACTGTTTCACTTTCCTTATTCTTGCAAGGATATATATTCTCAAAGAATATAGCATTTCTTGACTTAATCGTTGTACCTTCTTTCACGTCAGAATGCCGGTGAACTAAAAAACGGTACACGCTACTGTTAAGTGCATAACCGATAAAGATACAATCAACTGTTTTAGGGTCAATTGTAACGTGTTTCGGTAAAGGCACTTGAACTTTAGCCAAACACCCCCACACTTTGAGGTATTTGTACGACGGCTTGCGTCCTTTCCACAACTCGTGGGGAGTTACGTCCTTACCTTTAAGTGGAATTTTATTCAGGATATAATTCGATGTGAAGACAGCTTCCCCCCACATGTTCTGGGGTAATCCCGAACTTATCAACATGGCATTCATCATCTCCTTAAGAGTACGATTTTTGCGTTCAGCAACCCCGTTAGACTGAGGTGAATATGAGGCTGTAGTTTGATGAATTATGTCACTTGCGTTGCATAACTCCTCAAACGGAACAACATACTCTCCTCCTCTATCACTTCTCACAACCTTAATCTTACGATCAAGTTGATTTTCTGCCTCCGATTTGAAGTTTTTAAAAGCTTCAATCGCCTCATCTTTACTTCTTAGAAAATAAAGATAACAATATCTTGTGCAATCATCAATAAAAGTAATAAAATACTTTTTCAATAAAATTATTCTCGAACTTGAGCTCGAGTTTGAGCTCAGCTTATTTGATATTCATTTAAATAAAAGACTCGATTTATTGATTGAATGTTCATGAACAAGGTCCAATAATATCATTGTGAACATACGAACTCAAACATGTTTATCAACTAGACGAACATAGTCTGGCTCGAGCTTAACTAGATAAAAATATCGAATTCAAAATTAAGTAATAACTAGACTTGTTTACTATCCATTAAACTCTAAACAAATTTTTCCGAAACAAACTTCTAGTAGCTAGCTAGGAAACTATATTCACTTGTATTTGTATCCGTGAATAAAGAGTGGAATTCGGGTTATTCGGTCGGGTTCAATCGGGTTGAAAATTTACAACCCTTACACTAAACTTTCGGTTTTTGATTTTTTTTAATATGAATATTTTTATGATTCTATATTTATAAATATAAATATGCAAAACATAAAAAATAAAATAAATGTCACAGCCCCAATTTTCAAAAGACAGATCAATCGGAGCGTGACTGTGAATTGAAGGAAGAACCGAAAAAGAAATGGAAATAACAGGAACAACAATGGTAACTGAGGAGTAATACTGAACAAATGTGTATTGTCATAGATTTGGAGGAAACTTTGTAGCCCAAAAGCTCAATCCAAAAAGGAGTTAATAACATTCATCAAATGTTCGAAATGATAAAGAACTGGAATAAAATACTGAGGTACGATTCGAGGGTTCTGATTTTTGGAAGACAAACCAGATAGCCAAAATCAACAAAGGACAAAGAAATGCAGCGGAATAGTGAACACTTAACACATATATGAAGATATGTATTATCTCTGAATACTTATCATATAAGAAATCTTCACTCAGCACCACCGCCACCACCCTATCGCTCAACCTGCAAGTGTTTGGAAATACAAGCAGGGCTGAGTACTTGATGTACTCCGTGGGTTATGCCGAAAACAAATAGTTATTGATCATGCATTATCACAGTATAACACAAGTATCTTGAAATAACCTGCGTATACTAAATATCATTTGATTTTACCAAAAGTTGGAGTGATCACTCTCTTTTCCATGTGTCTCATCCATATCTGTAACAAATGCTGGTGAGCAATGTTCCCGCTCCACCAGACATAATCAATGATAGCAACGCTGTGAGCAAAGTTACTGCTTCCCCAGACGTTAAAAATGGTAACAACTCTGGTGAGCAATGGTTCCACTCCCCCAGACGTTGACCAATGGGTGCCACCGGATCGGTCAATACTGACACACAGTCCTATGTGGACCGGTCCATAATGACTCACGATCACACTCCCCATGTGTACACTAACCTTGACCAACACATGGCTCAAGATCCGATCGTTATTCACAAGTTGACCAGTTCGCAAACATGGCTCAACACAGATAGGAATCACACACAAAATACAAAGAATTTTATGCATGTCAATCATTTCACATTTTCGCAACATGCTTTAATAAAGCAAAAATATAGTTTGTATAGTAAACCCACCTGAGACACCAGTATTCGTTGACAAGTCTGGCTCTCCTTCTCGTTCCTTAGCTATCACCCCCTCGATGGACCTTCAGATAACGAGTTATACTTAAAATCATTTGAGTTCTTAGAATATCTCTATTGACTCGAGACATAATGATTTTATAGGCTTTAGGGTTTCATATCCGTTCTACTAAAACACAACGAAGTTTTAAGGTTTTCTCCGAAAACCTTAGTTTCATTCAAAGGAAATAAACGTTTACTAATTCGATAAATAATTAATTGCTTGCTTGCAATTAATATAATGGAGACAATTAAATCCGACATAAGAATCGGAATTTCTAGATATGCTCTCGTAATTTGAGACCCTTAGAAAAGGTTCATGTCTCGATTTGAATTAATTTAGATTCACTAAATTAATTAAGTAATATAATTATTATTACTAAAGATTTCACATTTAATAATTAATTACTCTTAATTAATTATTAACCTTAATTATTAATCATTAATATTTATAAATTTATTAAATAATTAATCTTCTATTAATTATCAATTAATCAAGTTTAATAATTTACTTAATTCCATTAATTAAATTAATCAAAGTCCAAATTTAATTAGGCCCAAAGACAAAATTTATTCTTGATAATCAATTAAATTAGTCCAAACTACAAATCTACAAAGCCCACAATCTCCATCTTCCATCTTCCAAAACAAGTATTTTGTATTGGGTTTGCTCCAATTTAATCTTTTTTTTCAACTATGCACATATCAAATAATTATTTGGGCAGCCCGGCCCACCCATTTATAATATTCAGTTTTTTTTTTTATTATGATATATGCCTCATTTAACAAACAAATAAATAAAAATGATAATAGAGATTATTATTATCTCAACTTCAAGCTGCAAATCCAATTCTTCATCTGTCTTCTCCGGCGAAAATCGTCACCGCCGTGGTGGCTTCTCCCCACATTCTCTTCTCTCTCTCTTCCCTTTTTATTTATCGCCCAAAACGAAACGCCCAAACACCTCCCCTCTCTCTATCAGTTTTAAATTTTCCGGCCAGAACTCCAACTCCAACCAAATTTCAACAGGTCCGTTTCTTTTCCTCTCTAATCGAGTAAAGAGTTCAATTTTTTTTTTATTTCACACCCTCTCTCTCGGCCACACTTCATGGCCGACCAATGCTCAGCCGTCAACCACCGCCGGTGGTCATGCCGTCGCACCCGCATACGCTTACGCATAGGTTCTCTGAGATGTACAACCTCTGTCCTCTTCGGCAGTCGTCGGGGTCTCCGTTTTCAGCTGTGCATCGACTTTGAGTTCCCCATTTGCAGTCGGGTTGCCTCGAATAGCAGGTATTTTATTTATTTGGTGATAAGTATGTGTTGATAGATTATGAATTATATGAAGTTTAGTCTAGAGTTGCAAATTATTTGACTACTGTAAAAGGTGTTCATTCCTCCTTGTGAAAGCATTCTATAGTCTATGTTCAAGACTTATGTGGAAGTAGTAAGGTAATTTCTAACTTATGAAGGAGTTGTTCTACGAATCAATATGAGAGAAAAATCTTGTATTTAATTGTGCAGCATGTTGTTTTTGTCGTGATTCAAAGCTTAGAGCAATCTAGCTAAATCATGTATTGCAAAGCTAAAAATGAAAGCTGGAAAAACATGCTAAGAGTTAAGGGACTTTTAATATAAAACCTACTTGCTTGAGAATTGGACAATGATAGTGGAAAATGAGAGTGAATCGTTGATACTGTCTCCTATCCCTTCCTCTCCTTCTATTTCTTCTAATTGCTCTGTTTTCACCTTGCAGGACCCATGAGAACGAAATATGGTTGAAATCTATAATGATAGTTTGTGTTGGTGTAGAAGAAAGAATTGAGTGATGGATAAAGATGGGGGTTGTTAATAAGGTTGAAAGATTTGTGTGGTAGGAGTACACCCACCAACATAGAAAACGTGTAGGAGTATGAAGCTCATCTTGCTTTATTTATTTTATTCTTATTTTTACTTATTATTTGAAATTACAATTTGTATTGATTTTACAATGTATCTAGATAAATAATTGAATGTAATATAATGTTATTGGGCTATTAATATGATGATGAGGCTTTTAGCATCTCATTGGGCTTTTCATTTTATCCACTTGAGATTTTATTAATCTAATTGGATCTTAAATAAATAATTAGGGGATGTTTTATAAGACTATGATTATTGCCAAAAACATGAAATAAAATGAAAGCAAATACAACACCTATTATTTTAATGCTTCAACATTCCACAAAATAATTTAATTACCAAATCATCAATAAATGATTAGAATTTCAAGTACGACACAATTAACGTTAAATTAGTTGCGTAATTAACGTATTCAAAACTCAACAACGAAATTTTAAATCTCCTACGGATATGATAACCCTATTTAATATTAAACTCGATAATTCTTTCGAATTAAAAGACGGGGTATTACATACTATCCTCCTTAAAATAAATTTCGTCCCGAAATTTCGTACCTTCAGAGAATAGTTCAGGGTATTTTTCTTTCATCTTTTCTTTTAGTTCCCACGTAGCTTCTTCATATCTGTGGTGTCTCCACAAAACTTTTACTAGCGCTATAAATTTATTTCTCAATTCTTGAACTTTCGAGTCTAGAATAGCTTCGGGTTTCTCCTCATAACTCATATCTTCACTAAGAACTATGTCATTTTGAAGAATTACGTGTTTATGATCAAACATGTATTTTCTAAGTTGAGATACGTGGAAAACATTGTGGACATTTCCAAAACTTGGTGGCAAAGCCAACCTATAGGCAACATGGCCTATCCTCTCTAGAATTTCATAAGTTCTTATAAAACGAGGTCTAAGTTTACCCTTTACACCAAATCTTACGATCCCTTTTGAAGGTGAAACCTTCAGAAAAACTTTATCTCCTTCTAAAAAAAATAAATCTGTCCGCCGTGTATCAGCGTATGATTTTTGTCGGCTTTGAGCTTCTTGAATCCTCTTTCTGATTTTCCTCACAATTTCAATCATCTCACCGACTATATCTGGCCCTAACGTTTTTCTCTCACCCACTTCATCCCAATAAAGTGGTGATCTACATTTCTTACCATACAATGCTTCATATGGTGCCATATCTATGGTAGCCTGATAACTATTATTATAAGCAAATTCTACCAATGGCAAGATAGGTTCCCAACTTCCACTTTGATCCAATACCACTGTCCTGAGCATGTCCTCAAAAGTTTGAATGGTTCTCTCAGATTGTCCGTCGGTTTGGGGTGAAAAGCTGCGCTAAAATTCAGTCTCGTTCCTAACTCTTTCTGCAAACTCATCCAGAATCTCGAAGTAAATTTCGCATCCCTGTCTGATGTAATTGACACCGGTACTCCATGCAGACGTACAATCTCACGAACATATAATTGCGCCAACTTTTCTGTGATCATGATTGGCAAGAAATGTGCAGATTTTGTGAGGCGGTCTACTATAACCCAGATAGCAGTGTTCCCTCTTTTCGATTTTGGTAAAGCTGTCACAAAATCCATTGCTATGTGTTCCCATTTCCATTTTGGGATTTCTAATGGTTGTAACTTTCCGTACGGTCTCTGGTGTAAGGCTTTTACTTGTTGGCATGACAGACATCGCTCCACAAAGGAAGCTACATCTCTTTTCAATCCGTCCCACCAAAATTTTCGTTTCAGATCCTGATACATCTTTGTGCTCCCTAGATGGGTTGTATAGGGAGTATCATGAGCTTCACTCAAGATTTCATTCCTCAATTTTTCATCATTAGGAACACACAACCTTCCTTCAAACAATACAGCGTTGTCTGAAGCTTCGTGATAACCCCTTGGATTATCTGATCTAATCTTGAGACGAAATTTCTCCAAGGTCTCGTCTCCTCTTCGAGAATTCACTATCATCTCTCTTAGATCTGATACTGCTACAAGCATAGCAACACAACCTATAATTGTCTGAGGTGGATGAATTATCTCTATATTCATCCTACCAAACTCTTGAATGAGTTTCTCCTCTTGAGTGAGAAGATAACCTAAACTCGGTTGATTCTTACGACTAAGGGCATCAGCTACTACATTAGCCTTTCCCGGATGGTAATTTATACCACAGTCGTAATCCTTTACTAATTCAAGCCACCTTCTTTGTCTCATATTGAGATCTCTTTGCTCGAAAAAGTATTTCAAATTTTTGTGATCTGTGAATATCTCACACCTAACTCCATAGAGGTGATGTCTCCAAATCTTCAAAGCATGCACAACTGCTGCTAATTCCAAGTCGTGCGTGGGGTAATTGAGTTCGTGGGGTCTAAGTTGCCGAGATGCATAGGCTATCACATTTCCTTCTTGCATCAATACACAACCTAGTCCAATCTTTGAAGCATCAGTGTACACTACGTACCCCTTATCCGGTTCCGGTACTGCCAAGACTGGTGCCGTGGTAAGCTTCTGTTTAAGTTCCTGAAAACTTGTTTCACATTCCTCAGTCCATATATATTTGATTCCCTTTCTAAGCAATTGCGTCATTGGTCTAGCAATCTTGGAAAATCCTTCAATGAATCTTCTGTAATAACCAGCCAATCCTAAGAAACTCCTTATTTCATTAGGATTTCGTGGGGACTTCCAATCATGCACTGCTTCCACTTTTGCTGGATCCACATTGATTCCTTCTGCCGACACAATGTGTCCTAGTTACAAATTAGCCAAAGAAGATAGTAAAAGATAAATAATAGCTACAAACATAATACTATTTAAATTCTAGTCATTTTGAATGTGAATTGTCATAAATAGCTTTCTACTTAAATTTAATTGTATGAATGGTACGAATGGTATGAAAGATATGAATAATATTCATTCATACGATTCATACGTACATACAGTTTCATAAAATTAAGTATCATGTATGAATGGTACGATTCGATACAATTCATACTATTCATACTCAAAAATGTAAAATATAATTACAAGGATATTTTAGTACAAAATATTTATAAATGGCTAGAATTTAACTATTATTATGTTGGTGGTTATTATTTGTCTTTTACAAATTTTTTTGGCTATTTTATATTATCACTCTAATAATAAAACTAATTATAACTTTACTATTATATCCCCATAACCCCAATTTATAATTTTTTAACTAAATAACAAAATAAACTCTAAAAATAAAATCATATTTACATCCCCAGAACAAGAACACTTTAGATGGAGATGAAAAAAAAGAAGAGAGAAGCAAAAAGAAATACAACATGTTCATAACTATATGCAATTTCTTTCTTATTCATCTATATTGACATATTATTTATTTTTATCTTTCCAAAACATTCGTTAAAATTAAGTTGTCACAGTTCGATATTGTGGATGCGTTTTGAAGAGGCTATCAAGACTTTCTATAATTTAGGTATTTTTAACGAGAGACTGGTTAAAAGGATGATGCAAAAAATGTGTGTTTTTGATGAGTATTTTAATCATCTCCAAAAATAAATGGAGTCGAAGAGGGTGGAACAAAATTAATTAGAGAGAAATTCATGTCATCCTCCATTAAAGAATGTGAATGGCTGCTGCCTTAAGCAACTTTAGAAGTATATTCAAAAATTACGAAACCCTAATTATCTAATTAGGTAATAGAATATGTCTAAGAAATATAAATGATATTACAAAGATTAAATTCTATTATTCCATGTACAACAAACATTACTACAAATTTCATAATTTTATAAAGAATTATAATTAATGTTGCAACACACTGGCTATGCAAAATATAGAAAGAGTAACTAAAATAAGTTGGAGGAGGATATAATTGTATATTCATTATTTTTTATTACAATTTTAATTTGGAGGCTATGATGAGAAAAAATATGGCTACGTTTAAAATTACCTTAACTTTAAGATTGAAAGATAGCTTGTTTAGCATCAAAGATAAACTGGGCGAAAAAAAAAAGAAGAAGAAATTATTAGATGATTCATGTATTATTATTGGACGAGAGAAAAAAAAAAACTTAATACGTGACGAAGAAATTGCACATACAGTTTTAAGATTAGTGTTGGCCAAAGCCCACCCGAACCTCATCCTTTTATTTCATAAACAATTATGTATTGGGTAATTTTAAATATAGCCACAAAACCTCTTTAGCCTCCATTTTAAAATAATACAAATTTGTCC
Source organism: Leonotis leonurus (assembly GCA_026898415.1). Lineage (NCBI taxonomy): Eukaryota > Viridiplantae > Streptophyta > Magnoliopsida > Lamiales > Lamiaceae > Leonotis > Leonotis leonurus. Next base: position 24,768 of record JAPKLX010000612.1, read on the forward strand.
TTATAACTCTAAATTTTATATTATAATAAAACATTTATTTCCTTAGCCACAGAGTTATGGATGAAAATTTAGAATCGGGATTTCCGAAATTTTCGATCCCGATTCAAATTTTGATTAGAATTAGGATCTTTCAAATCTCGAATTTTTGAAAAATTTCGACACGTGTGAATCTCAAATCCCGATTGAGACTATCCTATTTTCATTAAATTAATTTTAATTCCAATTAAAAAATAAAAATTTTAATTATAAGCTAAAAATTATATAATAAAATTTAATTTTATAGATTTAAGATTTTTTTTAGTCCAATTCTAGATATTCGGGCGATAAAAAACTTCGGAGTCCTAAAGTTCCGTACAGGATCAGGACGGATGTCATAAAATTTAAAATTTTCATTAGCAGGACTTCCGGTCCCGACTCGATACTTATCCATATCAACAAATATTTATGTTTCAAGTTATTATAAAAAAAATAAAAACTAATATTTTAGATCTTGAGTATTTATGTTTCGAGTTATTCACAACAAATAAAAGTTGGTATTTAATTTGATGTTATAGACTTGTAGTATATGCATGGATGCATTCAAACCTTTTATCTTCATGTACTGAAATAAAAAATAAACTATAATTTTATATTGTAAAATTTAAGGACATAATAGTGCATTGCTTTAAATGGAGGCTATATTCAAAGATTTGGGTGTTATGTTTAAAATTATTGTGACGTGGAAATTTGATGATGGAGAATTAGTGGATAGTGTCAAGAAGAAAATTAAAAATACAAACAATTAAAGTGAGTTAGTGTTTGAGAGTATTATAAATTTTATAAAGAATATGTCAAGGTGAGACCAATAAAATAAATAGGGTTAATTATGAAAAATGCCCATTTTTTACCTATAAAATGAAAACTACCCGCTTTACAAATAATATATGAAAAGTACCCAAATAATTTTTAAAAGCCTTATATATTCTAAGTTTTAATTAATAATGTGAGTTTTTTATGGTTTATCATGATCTTTGAAATTATTTTCACTAAATTCATTATATTTTTTTATTTTTTTTATAATTTAGTTACTCAATATGCAATTTGTTACGAAAAAGACATGAGTTAATTTATTTAGATATCGTATAATGTTGTATTTATTATTGTGCTGTGGTGAAAAATAATTTTCAAAATCTGGTCGCGCTACACGAAAATCTGGTCGTGAAAAATTTATAATTTCAAAAATACACGACCAGATTTTTTGTGTAATTTTTTACATGTATGTATTATTTGTGTTGGTATATGATTTGTATTTAGATTTTGAATTCATGTTAGTTTTTGAAAATTTTATAATTTAGTTACACACTATGAAATTTGTTATGAAACAATATGATATGATTTAATTTGTTTAAATATCTTATAATGGTGTATGTATTATGCTGCGTTGTGAAATTTAAGAAATGTAAAAATCTGGTCGTGTATCTTAAAAATTTGGTTGAGAGTAATTAATATGTCGATTCAAATAAAAAATAATATTATTGTCTTGTTTTATTACATTTTATTTACTTTTAAATTTTACAAAAAATTATATATTACTATACTAACAAAATAACATAATAATTATTCAACTATTGAAAATAATACAAAATATAAAAGAGAAAATATGATTTAACCAATGATAATTTAAGAAATTTATCTGATACTTTTCATAGAAATTTTATAAAATGGACATTTTTCAAAATGGGTACTTCACGTGTATCACCCAAATAAATACTCATTGGAAACAAATTTTGTCTTGGTCACCTCATGTATCAACATATACTATTCTATAATTTTCCTTTTTAATATATGTTTGTGTTCTTTATGACTCATTTTTTTCAACAATTATTTTTTTTCTTTAATCCTTTACCTTGAATTTTTTAAACTTAACTCACAAATGCATAGCGCTTTATAATCGTTTCATATACCCATTTTCTAATAGTGTGGTCTTAGTGTGCTTGTCAAAAAAATTTGTTGCCAAAGTCTTCAACATTTATTGCATAAATTATTTTTAAATGAGAATTATATTTATCCACAATGATGATTAATATTTGTAGGTTTTGTGTGACATCCACATTATAAAATGGATTGTCTCAACAAAATAATAGCTAGCTTAATAAGACATTAAAAAAGAAAAGAACCACCCACATATGTACAATACTGCATAATATCTTATGCCAAAGATCTTAAGTTCGAATTCGTAATAACTCAATCTTTTCATTTCATATTAAAAGAGAAAAACATAAGAAAAGTTTACATTAGGTGGGGAACTCAAAAAACCATATCTTCACATATAACATATTGTATTGCATTAATTAAAAAGTGACACATATTATAATGAATAATTTAAAATTTAATATATATATTTTCTATATATTTATTTTAAATCTTAAAACATACTTAAGTCACATTGCAATTAATTTTACACGATTAGGATCTCATTCGCTTTTACCTATGTTTAATATTTCTCATGTTATGCAACGAACTTGGATTCTTGATGAGATAATCTTGTACCTCCTTCGCCGCTTGGAATTGTACCCCAATGTCGCTCACCCTTATCCCTAAAAAATTAATATGTTAGCTTTAGTCTTCATTCTAAGTTATATTTTAATTTGTAAAGTATGCAACTTGTTCAATATATTAAATTATGAATAGAACATCAATAATGAGAAATAATTATAAAAAAAAATAATAGATTCACACAGATAAGCAAGAGGATTGTACGGTACCTGCTGAAGTTGATTTAGTTTCAACTTTCATGGGTTTTGGATTTGGTACCTTTGTATCTTTTGCTGTAATAGCTGCAAAAAACAAAGCACTCAAAATATATATAATTATCAGTAACGACATTATTTTATTGATCTCAACAATAATTTAATTAACCATAATATATATTAACCTCCGACGATGACTTGGGTTATTCCCACCGTTGCATCTGCCGCCACCTTAAATATTTCAGTCCAGTCCGTTGCCGACACTGGCTGCAGCGGCGGCGGTAGCGGCGCGGCCGGGTTGATTATTTGGCTGAATTTGTACGAGAAATTGAGTTGGCCTTGGGTTGTTCCGTCGGGCAGGGTGACCGGAAGACACGTGCATCGCCACCCATCTGCGGCGGCTGCGGTGGCGGCGGCGGAGTGGAGGAGGTGTTTGATGGAGACGTCCACGTGGCCGAGGGGGCTGTCGCCGAAGAAGTAACGGAGGCAGAAGAGGTGGAAGTGGATGGTGAGGCTGTCGGCGCTCACTGCCGCCTCGCTGACTTGGAATTTGGTCGGGAAATTCCAAGTGGGCCTCGTGTCGCCGTCGCGGTCCACCGGCGATTTGAATTTGTGGCGGGAGCCGTCGTGGTTGTTGGAGAGCGAAACGACGCCGTAGACGGCCATCTTGCACAAGTACGCCGCTTTGTACAAATCTTCGGCGTGCTGAAGAGTGATCTCTACATTTCGATATTCCATTAATCTTAATTAATTAACGATCGATGTTAATTAAACTCCAAATCAAGAAAGTAGAAAGTGGAAAGAGAGTGTTGGGTATGTATGTGTTTGTTAAGAACTGAAGAGTGAGAAAATAAGATATATGTAGTATAAATAGGGGAAAAGTTAAGTTAAATATGCATGTTTGCATTCAATTCACGCGTTGCACTTTTATATTCGCTTCCCAATTAACATCTTTTAATTCCTCGATAACAACCAATGTATTAATATGAGAGTGACACGTATAAACATTAATAATTTAAAATTTTATATATGTGTCAATGTCATTACATATACTTTAAATTTTTAACTATAATCTTATTACATGTCTATCTCAACTAATACAACACAAAATATCACACAATAGAAATGTGATTTCATTTTCAAACAACTTCATCTTAATTTACCAATTTACCTTGATAATATAAAAAAAAAGGTTGCAAATTCAATTCATTTATAAACAAATTGTAATGCATGTATGCAGAAAGCATGCATATAACTGTACCTTCGATTCAAAAAACTTATATTTATATCATGGGTTAATATAACGTAATAATCTCTTGAAAGAAAGTAAATGGTAGTCGCTTAAACTAATTTAAGTAAATTATAATCATTTTTTTACAAATTTTTATTTTATTAATTCTAAGTTCGTGCTCGTACTTGGTGCCTACCATATATTTATTAAAAGTCGTCAAATATTTCTAATACAAGAGTACGAGTAATTTTGGTCGCACTCGTATAATTTCATGAGGTAGTGCAATAATTAATTAAGTCAAGCATTTACCACGAGCATGACTAAGTGTTAGTCATGCTCGTGTAATTAATTGCAAGAGCTTAACTAGAGTTGATCGTGCACTCATGTAAATACATACACGAGATATTTTTGTAAGGGTGATTATTTTTCAATTTTTTTGAAGAGTAATATGCCTCCGCCCGCGGTGGGCATATCTTAACGCGTCCGCGGCTAATATGACAATGCTATATCATCATGCGAGTCATTATATTTTCATTTTTTTATTAATTTCATTTTTATTATTATTTTGTATTAAATAATATTAAACTATACCCTACTTAATAAAACCTAGTCAGAAAATGATAATTAATAAAAAAATATTAAAATTTTAATATTTATCTATGTGACCTGCTATATCATTTGTGAGCGTATTAATCCCGCCCGCGGATGAGCATTTTCATTTTTTAAAAATAAATGACTAGTTTTAAGTACTTTTTTGTTCAGAGATCCACTATTACAAGGCTTCCTCTAATATCACTATCCATACAATTCAAAAAAACTTTTTCTTATTTTCTTATTTTCTTTCTTCTTTTTCTTTAGGGTTTATGGACTGGTAATGTTTACTTTATCTTCCAATTCATTTCCTCACTTCGAATACGTACGATAGTAGGGTTTTTCCCTTATCTGTTTTTTGGGTCCATAATAATATAATAAAAGAAAAAACAACTAGTGTGTTGACTGTTGTGGCTAACTAGGAAGAAGTCCAAGTCAAGAAAGAGGGTGAACCTAACTTCTGCAATTCTCCAACTAAGCCTTGGCCCATTAATTCTTACAGTCTTCCATGCATTCAATTCACGCGGTAGGGCTTTTATACAAATTCCCCTCAATTTTTTTAGTAATCCTCAGCGTACATTATTTCTATAATAACCTTCCATTAACTCTTGAACATTTTATTTTGTCATGAATTCTTGAAGTGCCATTATGTATACATGTATATAGTTAGCAGTTTACCTAGCTGCGAGGCACCCACGCATGAAATATTGAAATCTATCTAATAATATAATACTTAACTAGCCATTTTTATGCTATTAACACCAATGCTTCATGACCACTAAAAAAAGAAAACCACCATCCATGTTTTTGTGGGAGTAGTTTATTTTTAATGTACATATATTGACTAATATTTTGATATTATTATATGCAGTTAATATTTATATATATAATATTAAAGTGGGTAATATGTTTGTGGAATATATATGGGTAGTGAGCATTGACTAAAAGACTTTGGCCATACTGACATAGTCACGTTTGCTCTCCTTATGCATTCATTTCACTCGGTGGCCATTAATTATTACTTTATCAAATTTCTTATTATATATATACACATATAATTTCTCTGCACCTTCATCTCAGCTCCTTCAGTAATTATAAGTTGTTATTCCCTGCAGCTTCATCTCATCTACCTCAGTAATTATATGTTGCAATGAATTCTTTAACTGCACCAAGCTAGCTAATTGTATTTATATTTATATATATATATATATATACACACATGTAGCTAGACAATTACCCCATGCAACTTCTATTTAAATTTCTCTATACAATCAATAAGTAAAATTGTTCTAGAAATGAGCATAAGGGTGCGTCGAGGTCTGGAAATCAAGCTTGAACATGCTGAGGACTTGTACAATGTGAATTACCTCTTCTTCAAAATGGACGTCTACGCCGTCGTTTCGTTCTCCGACGAGATCAACAAGGCCATGAGTGACGTCATCAAGTCTCCGCCCGACGCCGGCGGGCACACTGCGCCGGTGTGGAACTTCACGATGAGGTACAAGGCGGACGAGGAGGCGCTGCAGACGGAATATCTCGATCTGCACTTCCACCTCCGGTCCGGCAACAAGGACGTCGGCGATGCGAAGGTCTCGGCGAAGCATCTCTTCGATAACGCCACCAAGGCCGACAGCGACGGCTGGCGGTGCATGAGCCTCACGGTGAACAAACCCGGTGACGGGATGCCCCAAGGCCGCCTGCACTTCTCCTACAGATTCAGCCTCCCGACCAACCCCGCGGCCTTCCACGAGGCGCAGCCGCCGCCTCCCAAGAGAAAGTGGGCCAAGTTTTTGTCTGGTTTATTGTTTGTTGGGGATGTGGTGGTCTTGCCTTTGCTGGCTATAGTGATCACTGTAGTGCTTCCCATCGTCGCGGTGCCTGTGTGGGTGTTTGTAGGGTTGCATCTGTTGTACGTAGGGTTACCACCACTAATTAGAGTAGCTCGTCATTTGTGATATTATCTTTAGTTTTATCTTATCCCACAAATTAAATGCCAAGCATATACACAAACAGAAGTATGTATGTATGTATGTAAGCATAGTATGTTTATGTGTTCATTTGTGTGCAATGGTAATGCTATTGATAGTATCTCTAGTTACAAAATTCCCAATTTTATATCATATAATCATGTCATATATATGACGCAAATTATTGTGTATGTTTGAGATATTTTAATATCTATTTAATTAGATTATGATATATTTGATATATGTGACTTAAATAATTAATTGTTGGATATTAATTGATAAAGTAGGCTTAAAAATATGAGCTTGTTATTTGAACATAGAATTTATGACTTGTACCCCTTCTGTCCCACTAACATTGACACAATTTTTTTATTGAGACGTCCTACTAAGAATGACATATTCCAAAAATGGTAACACTTCGTTCTTTCCAAAGAGAGACATATCTTTTCGGCACGCAAATTAAGTAGTCTTTACATAAAGTTAAAGTGTTGTAGTAGTATAAAGGAAAAAAAATAAGGATGCAATTAGTGTTTACTAATGACACCCTTATTACAATTAAACACCTCTTATTATTTCCATTTTGAGAAATGCCTCTCTTTGAAGAAGATATCCCAAAATGGAATACGCCTCTCTTTGAAGAGGACGGAATGGTAAAAGTTATCTATTTAAAAAGGTGTAAATCCTACAACCCATGGGCGGATCTCTTTGAGGGCTGCACTGGGCTTCAGCCCAATGCAAGCCCATAGTTTTCACTTATATCTATATATATATTTAAGGCCCAAGACATTTTAGCCCACTCCAAAAAAAAAAGTTATATACTAAACTAGAGATGGATGGATGAAGGCTATACGAGGGATTAGATAGCAAGTAGCAACAAAGAAAAAGCTTCCTGCCACAGTGCCACGGTAAGTGGACCTTGGCTTTCTACTTTCTAGTCTTCGTCGGTAATGAATACTTTGTTACTTGATTAGCTTTCAACTTTATTATAGCACTCCACATGTTTGATGAATTGCCTGACCGAAAGCACATCGTAAACGAATTACAATCTTTGAATAATAGTTTAATTTAATTTGTTGGCGCACTCAACAATTAATTTGTGATGATTGAAAGCATCTGAATTTTTTTTTCCATTCATATGCTATTAGTAGATAACTAGATATTGCTGAAATCTTCTTTAACCTTACTACTTTGGTTATTTAGCAGAAAATATTGTCTTTAACCATAACACAGAATTGGATAGCAGTAGCACACCAGAAGGTCTTTGTCTAAATAAATTACAGCAAAAGCTTTTGATTACACGATCATATGTTAACATTGTTAAATCAATCACGGGCACGTTAACTTGTGCCCACTAATAACGATGAAATGGTTCTAATTATTAGACAAATAGCTATATGTGCTGCATTAATTTTCATTATTGAATTTTTCATGCTTTACATAATTCCATCACTTCAATTATTAAATGGACCACCAACATGCCGCAAAGAAAGGGAAATGGTTCATCTCATCTTTCTTTAAGAAACGTGATCGTCAAGAGACTCAACACAATGAAGGTAGCTCGGAGCCTTCAATGGCAGCCACTCCTACTCAAACTACTCAGCCTTCTTTAACTCCTATAGAGCAAGCTCTTGTTACATCTATTGAGCGTGATCCGGGGAAAAGGAAACAATTGTGGGAGTATCCGGTTAATGCACGAGATGATATAAGACGTGTATATCTAAAAGTCGGGCCTTATCAACCGAAAATGGATGTGTATTCTGTCACAAAGTTTGGAAATCAAAATCGTAGTTTCCAAAAGAAATGGTTTGACAAGTTTCATTGGTTGGAGTATTCAATTACCACAAATAAGGCATATTGTTTTTATTGTTTTCTTTTCATAAGTGATGTTGATATACCCGGCTCTTCTACATTGGTTAAGGAAGGATTTGATAATTGGAAAAGGATAAATCAAGAGAATAGATGTGCATTTCTTACTCATGTTGGTTCTGCAGCTACATCAC